>JBBPCW010261851.1:8518-24112 GCA_037974425.1 Phenacogrammus interruptus
GCGTGGGGTCAAATTTTCTAGAAAAGAAACAGCAAGGATGCTGCTTCTGGTATGGACCTTGCTGCGAGAGGACAGCTCCTATGCCCACATCGGAGGCGTCCACCTTGACAATGAAAGGTTTGGTCTGATCCAGATGAATAACAACGGGAGCGGTGGTGAAGAGGTGACAGAGGTGATGAAGAGCAGAGGTGGCTTCGGGAGTGAGATGGAAGGGACCGTTCTTGGGGCTGGTGAGGGCAGTGAGAGGTGCCGCAACTGAACTGAAGCCCGGGATAAATCGCCGATAGAAACTGGCGAACCCCAGGAAACTTTGCAGCTGCTTAAGCAACGTGGGTAGGGGCCATGCATGCACAGCCTCCAGCTTCTGGGGATCCATGGCCACGCACTGTGAAGAGACCACAAAGCAGAGGAACTTGGTGGTGTGCTGGTGAAACGCACATTTCTCCAGCTTACAGAACAGCTGATGGGCCAGCAGCCTCTTTAACACTGCCCGGACATGCTGGACGTGCTCATCTGTGTTCTTTGAATAGATGAGGATGTCATCCAGGTAGGCGAATACCCACCGGCCCAGCATGTCGCAGAGGACATTGTTTATGAGCTGTTGGAAAGCAGAGGGACTGTTACACAAGCCGAAGGGCATGACCAGGCTCTCGTAGTGGCCGGTGGGGGTGATGAAAGCTTTCTTCCACTCATCTCCCTCTCTGATGCGGACGAGATTGTAGGCGCTACGCAGGTCCAGTTCGGTGAAGATGGTGGCACCAGAGAGGGAATCCAGGGCAGTGTTAATGAGTGGAAGAGGATGGTGGTTCTTCACTGTGATCTTGTTAAGCCCCCGATAGTCGACACATGGACGCAAGCCCCCATCTTTTTTTCCCATGAAGAAAAGCCCCTCAGCAGTGGGGGAGGTAGACAGGCGAAGAGCCCTGCGTTTACAGAAGACCCCCGCCAGGTCCCGGTACGGGACGGGAACGGCCTGCAGGTCGACATCGGGAGCCTCGGACTCCCCTGAGCACGTCTCAGCCTGAGCCGTCATGAAGAGCTCTTGGCAGGTCGGCCCCCATTGGAGGATGCGACCTTGTGTCCAGGAGTTGAGGGGGTCGTGTCTGAGTAGCCAGGGGTGGTCTAAAATCTGAGGAGGAGAGGAGAGGTCAGTAATGTGGAACTGTATGGTCTCAGTGTGATTTTCATGTGACATTTGGATGGGACTAGTGATGAGGTGAATGGGGCTATGAGAGAGGCGCTACGCCTGTTATCTGCTTTTATACCTGATGTGTGGTCATTTCCGGTACCTCGTGACCGCACGTGGCCCAGTGTGCGTGACAATAACAAAACACAACTGTGACTGACCAATAATACAACCCCTCTATCAGTATCTATAAGAAAATACAACCCATAAAATTCTCAATATTATCAAAGAAAAACCAATAATGCATGAAAAAAATATGACAAAGTAAAACAACTAAGATCACAGTAGCCTATACATCATATCCAGTTAAATAAAGTAAGCCTTCATAAAAACGTTCAAAAAGTGACAGAGATAGTAATTTATTTAGTCATATAATGAAAACAAATCATAGTGGTAAACTTACACTTCACCGTGTTACTAGTGGTGTATGGTGTGTGTGATGAAGTGTCCCCGGTAATGCTAGCAACCACTGGTCGCCCTATATCAAGGGACAGAGCCAGCTCCTCAGATTGGACACTGCAGTGAGGTGAACATTTTTTGAGGGGATAACCCCAGATCTACTCGGGCTCAAAATACAAAGAGGTCTCGTTGGAAAGATCTCCTGGAGATCAATCAAACTGTGGAGTTTGAAGTGTCTGAGTCCTTGCACCGCAGAGAAATCATGCTAGTATTGGGCTTAATCCTGGTGTGGAATTCGAAAAAAGTGCTTCCAGGTCAGCTACAGCCTGCCCTGTCCCCTTGTATGAAAACAGCTAGAAAAAATATATTTATTGCCACAAAAAAGTAAAAAAAAAAAAAGGAAAAAGTGTGGAGTATATTTGCTATTTCCTCATTATTGTGGGTATTTCCACGTAAAACTATGCGTTTGGTTTTCTGTGTGAAAAAAAAATCTGTGTGTGTCTGAATCCACGACTCCTGAGCCGCATAAAACTGGGGGAAAGTTACTGTATATGTAAATCTAGTTATTGAACAGTCCACTAGATGGGACTAGAACGGTGTGTGTGTTTATAATGTTATATGCTGAATGTGAAGGTGCAGTAAAGGTTTGCTCGTTGTTGAAGCCATATGAGCTCCTGTCTCCTTCCTTCCAACCACTGGCACAGTCCATGTGCTGATGGTGAGTCCACAGCAGTGGTGCTGAAACGGTGTGTGGTTTTCATCTATCTCTTCTTCCTCAGTGAGCGGGAGCTGTACATTTAGCACCACTGTTGGCATGTGGCAAGGAGCGGGAAACATAACACCCCCCTGACGGAAACATAACACCCCCCTGACCTCTGAGCCACATGCGACCCAAGGGCCAGCCAACAAGGCACTTTGACAGGACAGGGCATCTGTGTTGCCATGAAGGACCCCGCCCTATGCTTGGAAGCTTGGAATGTCTGCTCTGTTTTCGTTACTCACCATTTCAGGCATTCCATCAGCATTGCCCTTCACTGGAATGAAAGGACAATGGGTGTGTGGAGTAGCATTTGTGATGTAAAATTAATCATGCAAAATCAGCACTTGATCTCACTAAGGATCTTGTGACTGAATACAATCAAATCCTTATAGTAATGTTCCAAAACCTATGGTACTTTCACTCCAGTGAAGGGCAATGCTGATGGAATGCAACAGAAAAACATTTTATGGACGTCTAAGCAGCTGGTGGCCTAGACATTAGGGCGTGGCTCCTTAGGTCAGAAGGTCGTGGCTTTGAATCCCAGGACTGCCAGTGCCACCTCTTAAGCAGTACCCTTAAGCAAGGGAGCTATTTTACTGGGTGCCCGCTGCTTCACATGGTTGAATGGGCTAAAGGCAAAGGAATTTTATGCTGTTAACATTGCTTTGTGGTCATCTATGACAAAATGGCCCCTTTACACTTCTTCCAGCGGTTTAGGGAAACCTATGGTAAAATCTTTTCAGAAGAGTAGAGGCTGCAAAGAAGAAACAAACTCACTATGAATACCCTTAATTTTAGAAGAAAAACTGCATTAGGAGGTGTCCACAATATATAAAAATACAGATTATTAAAGCTATCAAAATTTGCCTGTCACTAGTAATGGATACAGTTGGGCCAATCTGTCTCTGTCAATGAATGGTTTATGATGCTGATACTACATGTATTTAGTAATAAGGACACGTTGGTGAAAATACAAATGGTTTAAAACTCAGAGCAGTGTCATTCATACAACAATCAAACATCCTCTGTCCTATTAAATGACCATTATATATGTGCACATATAATAGTAATAAATTCCTGAGGATTTTAAAATATTAAAGAATATGTGTGGACCATGATCATGTATACATAGGTGATGATGATTTTTTTTAATGTTGCCTCTGTGGGTTCTTTTTCAATAATCTTTTCTTTTTATTCAGAAGATATGACGGAAAATCCATGTGTTGTGAATTGTAGAAATAAAACCAGTTGCCATGATTATTGTGATTACACCAATTCTGAATGTTTATTAAACAGCACTTATGTACATTTATAAACATAAAAGAATGCATTTTCAATGAACTACTGATGAAAACCACATCCTTATCTGGCTTTTTTAAATTTAACCTGTAGTGAGGCAATATCATGTGATATGTTAGCCTACAAGCACCCAAAAAGTCAAACAAACCCAAAAAGTCAAACTTAACATTGAATTTATACAGCTCACTCATGATTGGGGAAGACTTATGTTGGATTAGATCCCATCAAGGCATTTTGTCTGGTTGGAGCTCGTACGTTGTCCTGCTGTTATCCTGTGAGTGACCTGTTCCTGGTGACTGTGTGTGGATTTTATACCACAACAACAAGGCCACTACCACAGCAGCAACCTGTTCAATCATAAATATAAATAATTAAATTAGGCATGTCTCAACTTCAGGACAACTTGGAACTGTTCATGGTTTTTAATTAAGTAAACAATTAAGTAAAACAAATAATATCTGCCAAGTTTTCATTAAAGTGTGTTCTTTGATATTAAGAGCAGAGTTGATCTAACAGTAGTTTTCCAAAAGAGTTTCTTTTGTCTAAAGATCATGAGTAGTCCTAACTTGTCATCAAAAATTTGTGATATTGTTTTCCTAATCTAATCTAATTGCTGTCATTTGGTTTACATTTTAGTGTACAAAAGTACTTTTTAATGTAAAAATTACATTTTGCAAAGATGTGCAAAGATGTGCATTTTTATGTTTCTTAGCATATTGGTAATGTTGTGTCAGAACCTTTCCAGATTTTCTTGTCTCACCTCAATAGTTGCTAATGTAAAGAGTATTCCAAGTAAGACCCGCCAGTCTTTCTTCGCACGCTCCATTAGGATTGGTCCACATTCCTGGATAAGGCCATTTTTAACAATCAAATGTAAGAAATATACACATTTAAAACTGATTTTGGTCAGTACTGATTTTTAAACAATTTGTTTACTGAATAATTCCATTTTTCACTTATTCCAAGACATGATATCTGACAGTAAGTAATTCTGTGGTCTAAATGACAGATGTGGTTTGAGCAAGTTTAGAGAAGTTTTGGGGATAGCCAATTTCTACTGGGGGGTTCGGTCATTTATTTGGGGTAGCACTTGAAAGATAATGATAAAAGCTACTTTTAAAGATTGTCACGATTCCTGGGACAGTTCGTCCTCTCGACCACCAGATGCTGCCTATGAACTTAGTACTGACTTCCCTGTCTGAGTATTCTCACCTGTGTAGTGTTTCCTTGTCTGCCTTCACCTGTTTTCACTCCCTCTCTGATTTGCCCTGTCTCCCCATTGGTCCTTGTCCTTGTTATGCTGGTATTTAGATTCCCTCTTCCTTGTGTTCCTCACGGAAGCATACTGACTACTACCTGATGTTCTCTCTCCTTCCAAGAAGTAGTATTTGTTGCCTAAATTCATGTCTGTATGTTATACATAGTGTAAATAAACAGCAGTATCGGAATCATGGCTATCAGCATGGGTGCTGCGTTTCTTTCACCTTCACCTCAAGAGAACAGCATGATAGATTATTTATTTAATAATGCCAGTAGACAGAAGACAACCTAGCAGTACACATATTTGTACAGTGCCAGATTGTGATCTGAATAAATATAATCTTCCTTTAACAAAGCACGTTATGTGCATAACATTTTCATGTGTTTATGGTAAGTCAATCAAACCTTTAGTGAATAAACTGAAATTTGATGAGATGCAGTGTGACTTCACTTCTACATTTCTGTGCATGGAACTAGAATGATAAACTCATCTTATTACTTATTGGAATGCCATTAATGCATTTCTCAGTATGCGTTCTTATGAACACTATTTGTCATGACCCAAATACATTTCCAATTCAAGGATCATATTTAGCCAAGTACAGATGAAATACTCAGATGTGTCCTTGATTTGTGTGTTTAATCAACAATGCCTCTGAAGGTGATTTGAATAGTCAAATTTCCCAGAATGTATTTCACACAAAATGGCAACAGTGGTGGCAGAGCATCTACCACCCAAGTCTTAAGTAAGTTTTAAGCAACCCCTGCCTGACCTCTTCTATGTTTTCTCAAGATATGGACTTTTTTGTAATCGCCACACAGCAAACTTCTTTCACTGTAACTACAAACTCCCATTATTATTTCCTGTCATTGGGCATTTTATAGGCACATAGTTTGAACACATAATTCATATAATTATTTAATTAATATATGTAAAAAGGGAAACAATTGTATAGAATTTAGTGTATTATAGTCATTTTATTATAAATATCAATTAGGTGAAAATGCAGCATCTTGAGTCAAGAGACTCACAAACTGGCATTTTTGTTAGCAATTTTGGACTCTATACATATTTGGGGTAAGAGGAAAATTTCATTTTTCTCCAAACTATTCCTATAAGCAGTTAAAAAATAAGATGTCATGTCAATATTTTAAGAAGGATAAACTGTAATACTCCAATAGTCTGACTGAAATGGTTTTCAGCTGTCTGTC
The DNA here is from genome assembly GCA_037974425.1 of Phenacogrammus interruptus. NCBI lineage: Eukaryota > Metazoa > Chordata > Actinopteri > Characiformes > Alestidae > Phenacogrammus > Phenacogrammus interruptus. The sequence goes on from JBBPCW010261851.1 coordinate 14,635, forward strand.
AATGATTGATAATTCCAACTGGCAAATTTATTGACACATTTTTCTGTTTAAAAACTTTAAGATTCCACTTATAAATACAAGTACTTATTGACAGTGCTGTAATAGCAAGTATTACAATTAGACCCTGGTGAAAATGCTGTGAAGAGCACTTTTATACTCTTACTGTTTTGTAAACAAGCTCTGTGTCTTCAGTGCCAAGCTTGATGAACTGCACAAAGAAAGCAGTTACACACAGTTATACACTATATACAGGTATACATTTAACTTGGTATATAACAAACTTGCTGTTTAGTCACCTACCAGTAAGGAAATGTGAAATAAGAGGACTGTAATTAAGTACATGGATTTTATTTATTTAAAAAATTTGACCAAAACTGAATGGTTTGGTTCACCACATTCATTTGAAGCAAGTATTAAAACATCTCAAGCTGGAATCTAGAGCTCAAACAAAATGAAAAAAGATCTCTTAGTTTTATTTCCAGGAAAAAGTATTCATCTGTGAAACTTTATACTACAGTCAATACACTATACTCAATTCAACAACGCAACATGTGAGGATCGTGTCTATAAACAATTCAAGTGCAACATAAATTAAAATGGAATACAATAATAATGTCAAAAATTATTATTTTCAAAATAAATAAATAATAAAACTACCCTATTATATACCTCAGAAATGTTTTTTGGAACACATTTGATCACTTCGTCTGCAAAGCCTGGAGGACATAAACATGAAGGTGGTGGATCTCTCCAATCAGTGAATTTTGTCAGACCACAGCATTGAGCCTGATGACAAAAACAAAAACAGAAATAGGAGGCAACTAATGTACAGCCATATCTGTGTTGGTCAAATGTCAAGAATAATTTATTTTCGTAACAGCACATTTGACTAAATTATAAATCTAAATATAACATCACTTTTCAAAGACAGTTTTGTTCTTCTGCATTTTTCAATTTTTATTATTTTATATTTAGACACAGAAACTAGCTCTTATGTTGTCTGAAACCTTAATGATGACTAAGAAATGGTTCAAAATGAACCAATCATTTAATATTTTTAAAAACGTTTATCTGTTATAACAGTGTTAAATGTTAACACTGGAAGTGAAGAATGTTTTTACCTTCTCTTGTAATTAAGGTTCCTAAATTATTCTTGGCTTGTATATGTAACGGTTGGGCCATCTCAGTCGCACACACAACAGAGCCAGTCACCTGAGTATTAATGGGGGTGATGGCTCAAGACATACAAGGGTGTGTGTGAGTATGTATGTGCGAATGGTCAGGAGTAACTAGGCAAACCAGTCTTATGTTAGGTAATGAGAGGAAGGCTGGGTTGCCTGGTGCTCATGACATGTCCAGCTGAATGAGTTTTCTCAATGATGAGTCATTTGAATGTGGCGTTGTGTGATTGGTTGAGAATGAATGAGTAGCAGTAGAAAAGCCAGTCGATTCCTGGATTCTGTGTGGGATCACTCACATACCTGGGTGAAAGTGGGAGAACGAGGAATCTCCAGTCTGACTGTGAATGAAACCATATTGCCCTTTTGGAGCTCCGGTAGGAAGGGGTTTGTAGCGAAAAACCAGAAAATGTATTGCCCAATGTTTCCTTTCTTCTCTATGTGCTTCCTATAGACCAGCCCGAAGCATCAGAAGTGAAACAGGGGTAGTGGAAGAAACGAGCAGAGCCAGTGGAGAGACGGGACTAGTGAGTGAGGCTGAGAGCCTGTGAGAAAAGTAGCAGCTGGAGAACGTTCCTCCAATGAGCAGAGGCTCACAAAGGGGCTCCGAGTATTGGGACAATCCCGTGTGGCTGATTTGAGTTCTTGAAAAAATAAAGACTATCAGTTGTATTCCTTAATTCCTTGCTGTGTGTTTGCGTCCTTTCACCCAGCCAGCCATGACAGATGATCCCGCCACCATGCTGGATGCCTCGTCAATTCCTCTACCTCCAGAAGAGGATTCCGTGCAGCGTGAGTTAGTTAACTACCACAAGCAAATTTCCCAACTCATGCATGCAGTGGGAAGACTGCTGCAGGCCAACCAGACCCTGACCCCCAGGGCGACTAGCGCTGGTCAAACACAAACAGTCCCACCACCGAGCGGGACTCTCCTCAGGGTGAGCCAGAGCACTGAATTCTGGCTCACCCAGTATACCACCGCCCTCGCAAAGACAACCAGGCATGCATCCTTCCCTGAACGCTACGGAGGGGATCCAGCAACGTGCCGTAGTTTCCTTCTCACCTGCGAGGGCGTGTCTCTTCTGGACTATCCTCATTTTTGAGAGAAATTTCGAGCTGCTTTTGACCATCCAGATCAAGGGAAGTCTGGAAGAACTCAGCTTCTGGCGTTAAAGCAAAAATACGGAAATACCTGGAAATACGGAGTGCACCTTACAAGATCCGGAACCCATAGACATTGAGAACCAAAAGGTGATGGAGGTGTGAACGGAGCTAGATACAAGAACTGTGCTTGTGGGGAAAAGGGACATTGGGTGGCCCTGTGCCCCCATTTGCTAACAAAGGTTCGAAGGGCCCCACTATTACTGCATAATGTGTCTCCTTCTGTGAAAACCAAGTGTGAGAAGGAGACGCAAGCCATGGAGGAGTACGTGACTGAGGCGTGGCGCTCTGATAGGGGTTACATCTGCAAGTCCCAGTCAGCTGCGTCTGCCAGTTACTTTTTCATAGAGAAGAAGGATGGGGGTCTCCAGCGTGCATAGACTATAGAGGGTTAAACAAAGTAACAGTTAAATACACTCACCCTCTTCCTCTCATCCCCTCGGCCATAGAACAGCTTTGAAGTGCTAGCATGTATACTAAGCTAGATCTGCGGAGTGCATATAATTTAGTTTGTGTGTGGGCAGGCAACAAATGGAAAATGGCGTTCAGCACCACATCTGGGCACTATTATTATAGGGTTAGGCCATATGGCTTGCCAGGCTTTCATGAATGATATGTTCCGGGACTGTTTTAGTAGGTTCGTCATAGTTTATCTGGACGACATCTTAATATAGTCTAAAACATTCCCGGAACACGTCCATCATGTGCGTGCGGTGCTGCATTGTCGGCTCAAACACTAACTGTATGTGAAAGCAGAAAAATGAGAGTTTCATGTGAAGCAGGTCGCATTCTTGGGCTACCAAATAGGGGGTGCCAATGGATGACAAGAAGGCGAATGCTGTTAGGGAGTGGTCGGAGCTGACCACTGTCAAGGAACTCCAGAAATTTCTGGGATTTGCACATTTATATCGGCAATTCATATGAAAATTTAGTATTGTGGCAGCACCCCTCACTAGCCTTCTCAAGGGCAAACCTAAAGTGATTACGTTTACTTAAGAAGCTAGAGTTGCATTCCAGTGATTAAAAACCTTATTCACCTTGCCGCCTGTATTAAAACTGCCTGATCCAGCACTACCATTTGTAGTGGAGGTGGACGCTTCTGAAACAGGGGTATGAGCTGTGCTATCACAGTACCACGGGACCCCTTGCAAATTACACCCTTGTGCCACCTTCTCGTGGAAACTGTCGGACGCAGAGCAAAACTATGACATGGCGAATTCTGCCGGTCAAGGCGTTAGAGGAGTGGCGGCATTGGTTGGAGGGACCCTTTTTGGTTTACACCGAACATAAGAACCTGGAATATATCCGGCAGGCTAAAAGAATGTGTCCATGCCAGGTAAGATGGGCTCTGTTCTTTAGTCGGTTTAACTACCAAATTTTGTATTGCCCTGGTTCAAAAAATCAGGCAGCAGACGTGTTATCTAGGAGGTTCCCTACAGAAAACAGGAATGCATCAGACGATCCAATCATTCCATCTAAGATGATAATAGTACCCATCCAATGGGATTTGGATCAAGAAATAGTCAGAGCAAATACACAACTAGAAAACGTAGGCACAAGCCTTTAGAGCAAGGGTGATCAAATGGGCTCATAATGCCGGGGACACCCGGCAGCTGGGACTCCCCCTCTCGATAACGCAGAGACTGTGGTCCCACATAGTGGTGGATTTTGTCATGGACCTCCCGGTATCATAAGGGTACACGACTATATTAACTGTAGTTGACAGGTTCTCTAAAGGGGTGCAGTTACTTCCATTTTGTTCTTCCCCCACCGCTTTAGAAGTCGCGGAGGAACTATTCCGAGCCGTGTTTATGATGTGCTGAGACAGGTAATTCCGGTCACTTAAATTACCATCATACTTGAAAATTCACTGGGTTTTCCATGTCTCTCTCCTCAGGCCAGCCGTGACTGGGCCATTGGATCAGGGAGAGGTGGAACCCAGGGCGATTGAGATTGAGGGGTCCTCAGTCTACAGAGTAAAATGCTTTCTGGACTCTCGAAGGCATGCAGGAACCCTCCAGTACTTGATGGACTGGGAGGGGTACGGGCCTGAGGAGAGGTGCTGGGTTCCGGCTGGGGATGTACTTAGCCAAGAACTAAAGGATGACTTCCACAGGAACTGGCTGGATCGCCCAGCGCCCGATCTTCGGGGTTGTCCGCCACGAGGATCCAAGGCAGGACCCTGAGACTCATGGTCGGTCCTGGGTGGCTTTGAGAGGGACTAGGGGAAGCCCCTACCCCTCTCTGGAAGCTGGTTCTGGAAGGGGGTACTGTAACGGTTAGGCCATCTCAGTCACACACACAACGGAGCCAGTCACCTGAGTATTGGGGGGTGCCAGCTCGGGACATATAAGGAATGGTCAGGGGTAACTAGGCAAATCAGTCTTAGGTTATGTAATGAGAGGAAGGCTGGGTTGCCTGGTGCTCGTGACATGTCCAGCTGAATGAGTTTTCTCAATGATTCGCATAAGTGAATGTGTGTGACTGGTTGAGAATGAATGAGTAGCACTCACATACCTGGGTGAAAGTGGAAGAACGAGGAATCTCCAATGTGACTGTGAATGAAAACATATTGCCCTGGTGCAGCTCCAGTGGGAAGGGGTTCGTAGCGAAAAACCAGAAACTGTATTGCCCAATGTTTCCTTTCTTTTCTGTGTGCTTCCTACAGACCAGCCCGAAGCATCAAATGTGAGATGGGGGTGGGGCGGTAGTGGAAGGGACTGGTGAGTGAGGCTGAGAGCCTGTGAGAAAAGTAGCAGCCGGAGGACAGGTCTCCACTGAGTAGAGGGTCACAAAGGGGCTGCAAGTGTTGGGATAATCCTGTCCTGCGTGTGGCTGATTTGAGTTCTTGAAAAAATAGACTTTCAGTTATATTCCTTAATTCCTCGCTGTTTGTGAGTGTCCTTTCACCCATACATACTGTCAGCCATGACAGTATGTATGATTTGAGTAAAATTTTGTAATTAGTGTAGTGAGCTATTACATTCTGTGGAGATTTTTAAACTTTAAATCAGTCACACATATCTCCGTTTGTTAGAATCATACATATACAGTTCCTTTTGGCAGCATTACTTCAGAAACCCCTTTTGACACCATAAATATAAAGTATGTAAAGTTTTATGATGTGAATTATGCTTGAAACTGTTATTGTTGTTATTAGTAAAAGTAGTAGTTGTAGAGTAGTACATTCTTAGCAAAAAAAATTCTTTGAAAGGTATCATTTTAAAAGGTACCTTAGAGGACCATTTGCAACAGGTGACACAGACCATGAACCATTCATGTATTCAGACAATTCTATATAGAACCATTGCCCTAATACAGACCCATTGAAGAACTTTTTGAATTTTAGGTTGGTAAAAGTATTAGTTACAGTTGTAGTAGTACAGAAGTAAGTATTCATTATATATACCTCCTTTTGTAGTTCCTTGAGCTCAGTCTGGAATACCTCAGGTTTATTCTCAAGTGGGATCATTCTGCCAAAGTTCTGTTGAATCTCCTTCTCCAACTAATTAAACACATAGAATGGCAATGCCCTTCAATATTTACACCTTTGAATAAACCTAAGAAACCTGATTAGATGATGAGTTTTAGATGATGATAATACAGTTGAAGCCCAAACCTGTGGTTGAGTAAGAGTTGCTATGATTGCCAGGACCATGAGGACAGTGAGCTCAATAGCCATGAAAACACTATACTGTGGAGAAAAATCAAACACAAAACTCCTTTTGTATGATTTTAAATTATTTGTTGTTGTGAGGAATAATTTTGAGAATGTTTAGTTTAAAGGAAAGTCAATATAAACAATTAAAATATAAGCATTTCTCTATGGTTTCTTGATTATTATCAACTCAGGACAATATCTAGCATATAGCATATAAACAGCTTAAGTGTGTTAACTGCATAATTAAGCCTAGATACAGAACTTTTCTTTCTTATAAATCTGAGACAAATTTAATTTCCTCTTGCCTCAAAGGTAATTAATCAGAAAAGACATGTCTTGAGGTAGAATTCTGCTTCTTAATTTTACACTGAAGCTTAAGGCTAATGAAAAGTTATGTGAAACAGAAATGGATAAATGTCCATAAAAATGGACAAAATTTGATTTTATTATTTTCAGAGAAAAGTGAAGGAGTCTTGCTCAAGTATTTGGCTAGACAAGCATATTAGCAAGGTGATGAGCATATGCAGACCCCAGTGTTTCCTTATGTCCTAAGTCCTTGAGTGTTCCGTGATCAGAGTTAGATGTCCTGGAAGGCCTGCAATTTTTTTTGTTATTTATTGTGGACTAATGCATTTATATTAAAACAAAAACACCATGGTTGCCTGTTGCTTCACTTGGTGAAAAGTTTAAATCTAGAGAAAGAATTTTGTGCTGTTCACACTGTGTGCTGTGGTGTGTTCATTTATGACTAATGGTCACTTGTGTAACTGGTATAACCCTGGTTTGCTGAAAGTACATTGGTCAGCTGAAGTGCCTGGCAGAGTGAGTACAGAATAGTCTATTTATATTTGATGCAGTGGTGTGAATGTAGAACTGCTTGACACAGCCAGCAGTGTTCTACATAGCATGTGCAGCAAATGAAGCAAAATGGGCTATGTGAAAATCATGCAGCAATCATAAGGATCCAAGAAGCCAGAGGTAAAATCATTTGATCATTTCAACAGGCAAAAGAGGACCATATGAACTTTGCAAATGTTACATACAGATTTAAAGTCAAAATTAAATTTGAATACAGACCAAAACTTAGATAACTCTGATATGTGCAGTCTTCTGACTCTATGAGATGGAGGAGGAATTCAGAGCAATTTGTGTGCGTAACTGGCTGTCTCCCCAAAGCCATAGTCATCTAATAAGGATTGTAGTTCCTACCTGCTCTGCCTATAACAGGATTTCTGTATATAAAAACAATGAAAATATCTTATCTTATTTTATTTACTGTAAATAACATACATGAACTTAAATACTGTTAATATCAATTGAAAGTGACCATTCTGTTATACATCCTTTCTCTACATTCAACCCATTCACCAAGTGAAGCAGTGGGGAGCCAGGAACCCAGCACCCAGGTAGCAGTGTATGGGGACAGTATCTTGCTCAAGGGTACCTCAGAGGCGCTTAGCAGTCTTGGGATTTGAACCCACTGATCATAGGGCAAATGCCCTAACCACTAGGCTGCCAGCTGCCAGCTTCCTCTGAATTTAACCCATTCGCCAACTGAAGCAGCAGGTAACCAGGAAACACAGTGCCTGTGGAGCAGTTTGTGGGGATGGTACCTTGCTCAAGGATACCTCAGAGGTGCTTAGCAGTCTTACAACTAGGCTACCAGCTGCCCCCAAAACAAACATTTAAAAAGACTAATAAACAGCAGCTCGATGGCCAAGTCGTTAATGCATTGACCCTACATTCAGAAGGTTGGGCGTTCAAAATCCAACAGCTAGCGTTACCATTGAAGCACCCTTGAGCAAGGTACCGTCCGTATACACTGTGCCCCAGGTGCCCCTTGTTGGCAGCAGCCCGCTGCTTCACGTGGTATATGGGTGAAAATGCAGAGAAAAATTTCACATTGGACACATTGTGCTGTAATATGTTCAAGCGTGGCTATAATGGTTGAATTAACTTAGAAATACAGAACACATATAAATGAAATTATACATATTCACTGTATACTGATTATTTATTAATGTACTCACTCACCAAATTATTGTTTTCTGTGAGTAAAGTTTCTGATGAGTAAATAATTAATGTGTAACACATCAGTAATTAGTCTTGATTGGAAGCCTTTAACTATTAAATAAGGGCTATCCAAATCAGCTCTAACTCCCAGTGTATACAGTAAGCCCCTGTTATTCATGGGGTTATGCTACACAAGCACCCGTGTATAATGAAAAACCGTGTTGTTGTGTTTTGGTCAAAAAATGCCTTAAAATGCCTATTTTAATAGTGTAAACCCTAAATATGTCCCCAGAGGTGCTCCCAGGACACTTTAACTTCATTTTAAACAGTTTAATACCTTAACAAAAATGTAAAGATAAACCCGAGGTTTAAATTCGGAAAAGTCACGAATGAGAGTGACAGAGACAGAGAGACAGAGACAGAGAGAGAGTAAGACACAGCGAGAGAGAGAGAGAGAGAGAGAGAGAGAGAGAGAGAGTGAGTAAGACAGAGCATGTGAGAGAGACGATCTGTGCACTCCAGCATGAGAGAGCAAGAGAGAAAGATACAGAGACAGAGAGAGAGAGAGAGAGAGAGAGAGAGAGAGAGAGATACAGAGACAGAGAGAGAGGGAGAGAGAGGGGGTCGTAGGCTCTGGAAAAGTCACAAACGAGAGAGAGAGACATATAGAGAGAGAGCGCGCTCGCGAGAGATACAGAGTGAGAGTGAGAGAGGGAGTAAGAGAGAGCGACAGAGAGAGACAGAGAGAGCGAGAGAGAGAGTGTAAGAGAGAGCCCTACGGCCATGCACAGGGAGCCAGAAGAACTAAAATGAGTAAAAAAACCCCAACATATTGGCACGAAAAAAAAAAATCAAAAACAGAGAATATTTGCAGGTTCTGCGTTGTTTTGAATATTTCCACGTAAAACGATCAGTTTCGTTCTAAAAAAAACGCGTGTGACTGGATCCGCGAGTCCCAATCCGCGTAAAACTGGGGGTTTATTTTGCTATTTTGCTATGTAAAAATTATTCTTTGCAATAAATATTTCTGTATTTCTGTAGCCTTCATACTAGTAGGGTGTATTATTCACATGCTCTAGCACAGACAATGAAAAATTTATATCCTCTATGTCATTTATTGCTGTTTGTCCTGAATGAATGAAGAGGATGAATTTTAGTAAATCATCCTATTGGTAAGTTTTTGTTTTTATCCAACCATGAATCTTTAAGTAAAAAATCACAGCATTCAAAATTTTGTCCAGTGGAGATTATAATTAATTGCAATAATCTCCACAGACCTGCAACATTTTTTTCTTACAATACACACATTTTACAGTGAGGAAAAATCCAATACTCTGTCACGAGGCACGCGTTCACGCTGTGCCCCGGAGCTACCTGGAATACGAGGAGACCAGACCGAAGACCAGGATGCCATGACAGGACTTGACTTTTATTTTAGAAAAACAAAACGCAGCACGAGGGCTGG
>JBBPCW010261859.1:0-12594 GCA_037974425.1 Phenacogrammus interruptus
ATAATTCAAAGGAATAAACACAAAAACACTTAAAGGACAGGCAAATCCATTCAGATTTAGCAATTTGATGATGCATCTGCTTTTAAAAAGGTAAAAAAAATAAAATTAAGTATCGGTATCGGCGATACTGGCTCAGTATTTACTTTGTATCAAATTTTGTGGTATCGCACACCACTACTTTCAAGGAAGAAGCTGTTTCCCATCCAGGCAGTGTAGGCTTGTGTTACACAGAACCTATTGCCACAGAGAGGGGAAGTGTGTGAGAGACAGGTGTTTGGTGTCTGGTGACTTTGTGGTTGCACTTGTGTTCTGCTTTTTTGATTTTGTGTTGCCCCATGGTCCTGGAGGAAGTTGTTTCACTTTGTGCTGTTTATGGTTGAAATGATAATAAATCTACTTTTCCTGATGGATGTAGATCAGTGGCGGCTCCTGGTCAATATTTCTGGTGAAACAACAAACCACCTTTCATTCCCCTGGCGCACCACAAAACAAACTCAGTACCTCGCCATACACCCTGGGCAGCTTGATTTTCTTGCCGTAAGTACCTCACCTCCATGTTCTCTTTTGATGCCTCACATTTTGATGTATCTGCTCTTCCTTCAATCTCCTCATTGTTAGTGTCAAATCACTACAAAATATAAGAAGTATTTTATTGTCCATATCTTACAAACATTATAGTAAAGTTTACTTCAACAGTACATAGTTAACAATAATTGTAAATCCCAAGAATACATATCTAACCTCTTTCTCACCTTACAAATTAATTCTACGCTCCTGGTCTTCTTTGTGCAGTTGTTAATCTGTCATACCAGCAGGGATTGGGCGCCCAGCTTGACTGGGTGGTGGTGGGGATTGCTAGCAAGTGGTCAAGCTAACAAGCTAATGCCCTTCCTTCTGTGACCTTGTAATAAAAATATAAAATATAAAATAATGATATTATTAATAAATGCTAGTAAATAAGATGTTATGTATTTGTTAGGTATAAAGCTTAAGTCTCACACTCAAGGTCAGTGCTCATTGCATAAAACCGAACGAAGTGAAAACAAAGGCAGTGATTGGCCACAATGTCATGTCAGTCATTCTGAAGTGGAGATTTACCCTATCACAGTAGGCTGTCACTTGTTTCACATTTATCATTAGAGTCCATTGAAATCTCGAAAATCCACGAGCCGCCGGGATCTAAAAGAATGACATTTAGATAAATGGGGATGCTAGTATAAACATGTTTCACTGAAAGTCTCTCTTTCACCACGGTTGGGGGTGTTTCACGTTTTATACCAGAGCCGTATACGCTACTGAGGAGCTGAAATTAGGAGAACAGCTTTATGAACTTTATGAGCATTTTTTTTGTGTCACACCAATAAAAAGGTTTGTTGGTGTTATTTTTCTTGGTGAAACATTGTTTCACCTGTAGTCTTACAGAAACCAGCACTGGTGTAGCTGCTCCTGACAGAGTGGGGACAGCCCAAAGATCTTGGATAATTTTTCAGAGTCCAAGGTAAATTAATTTAAAGCACAGATGGCAAATTAGTGATAATTAAGACATTAAACAGATTATTTTACTAGGGAAATGTGGACAAGAAAGCTGTGCTCCTTTGTGTGTGTAGTGTAACATGAGAATCTAGAATAAAGAGACATTCTTATGGTGTAGCAGATCAAACGTCACATACAACATATCTGACAGCTTTGCTAATGAAGATACAAATAATGTAAATCTACCACATTGAATAGAAACTGTTTACGATGTTAATGTATCTTAAAGAAATATAGCCCTGCTTTTATGATTTTATGATACTACCCTAACCAAGGGTACTGAAGAAAAGCCCCAATGGTTTTTATTTTTCATTAATATAGACTGCAAACATGCTTTTTAGTGAAAACATACATTCTTACACAGTTTATGCATAGTTTTAAAGAATCCACAGCTTCTACCATTTAAGAACTATATAGAGCCATTTGGGGGCATCAAAGAACCAAATACAGTAATTCATAATGTACAAAGGTTCTACCATGCAAAGAACCATTTAAACATTCCAATGTTTCTTTGTGGTTCCAATGTGGGCTACATTGTCACATCACTGCAAAAAGGTCCTGAATTTGTCTGTGGAGTTTGTACATTTGTTGAATTGGGGAGGCTAAATTGCATCTGTGTGTGACATTTTTGTCAGTGTCTCTGCCCTGCTCAGGATTGTTGACCTGTCCAGGGCATTTTTTCACCTTTAGTTCTATGAGCACTTGGTGGGAGCCAGCACCCCCCACAAATCAGCTCAGAATAAGTCGCCCCGATCATGGATGGATGGTTGGTTCTTCATTTATAAATAACAATCACTTTTTTACTGAAGAACCCCTGACTACCCTCATTTTAAAGTCTATAGAGGCACTAGAGACTAATCGTTTCTCAACCCTATTACAAAATTTGAATGAATGGTTCTTGGACCATGAGGTACATTTTAATGGGCCATATCTAATAAAGAAGGTTTGCTGCTAAAGGTGCCTTTATTCATGAAAGATGAGACCTTGTGCAAAAACAATTCGACACATTCAGCAGACTGTAACTCATGATAAAAATCAATAATAATATTTCTGTGTCAGTGCTTTTACTGGCTCAGGAATCCCATCAGCAGACAGAGCTCAGGGAGCTGTTTGTTTGCACATGGGCCAGAATTTCCTACTGTTCACAATATATAAACCAATAATGGGAATTCAAACTTTGTGTTGTTGTTCATAAGCATACTGAGCCTCGTCCCACAGTGTTTTCTGAAAGCCTGGACTTTGACCCATTTTGTTATTTTACCATGAACTCTAGGCTTTACCTCTGATGTATATACCAGTACTCTTGACCCTTACGCCGTCTATTGGGTTTCTGAACTTTGCCTGCTCTTTACAACTCTTTACGCCTCTTTTCTGTTCACATTCGACTTCCTCCTGCTTACTTGTGTTTACCTACCTTTGATTGCCATAATTTTCTTTTAATAAATAAGGGTAATTTGTTAAGTCCTTTTCCAGACCATCATTACAGAGTCTTTGGCCTTATTGGGCTTATTACAGCCAGGTGGCCTTACATTTGCTTTTGGACTTGTTCGGGTATCTGTCTACATGTTTGTTGACACACTTATTTGAATGTGAATGATTAATGACACATGGGTCTCAGAAGAATGGGCAAAATAATGTAATGTAACATAAATGATTTACTTTAATTTTACCTCATTTTCTCCCTTTGCCATAATGCTTTAGGGAAACCATTTCATTAGTGTAGAAACCTTTTATCATGTAGAAATGCTTTGAATATGTGTTCCCTAAAGAACATTTACACTGATAATGCTGAAACGTTTTTTTGCTGTGAGCCCCCTAGTGCTAATATGCCAGCATGCACAAAAACAATACAATACGATTTTAACAATCACGAAACCAGAAGAATAGTTCCCTCAGTAAAAGCTTGGTCTCATATATCTAATGAACTTGTTCATGAACCTTCTGCGTTTTAGGTCCAGTGGGTCAGTCATCTGTAAAACTCTTCACTCAATAATTGTCTGTAACTGCTTAATCCTTACTAGGGTCATGGGTACATGAAGCTTATTCTGGGGCCAACAGGCACGAGGCAGGGATTCACCCAGGGTGGGACGGGGCACCAGCCCACCGCAGGGCACACATACTCAAAGACCAACTCACTCACAGATACGGTCAATTCAGAATCCCCAGCTCACCTGACTTTGGACTGTGGGAGAAACCAGAGAAAACCCACACCAACACGAGGTGGCCAGTACACGGATTCAAACCTCCAAACCTTGGAAGTTTGAGGCAACAATGCTGCACACTGCACCACCATGGGTCCCATGTAAAAATGTCCCATGCAAACCAAGGTTGTGCACACATACACAGTTTGCTCTTACTGAACGGGCAGTTGGTAGCTTAGTGGTTAGGGCATTCGAGGGTCCGGGTTCGATTCCCAAGGCCGCTAGGCACCTCTGAGGTACCCTGAGCAAGGCACCGTCCCCACGCACTGCTCCCCGGGCGCTGTGTTCGTAGCTGCTCCCTGCTTCACTTGGTGAATGGGTTAAATGCAGAGGAAGTATTTCGTGCTGTTCACACTGTGTGCTGTGGTGTGTTCACGTATGACCAGATTGTCACTTTCACTGAACTAGTCATTCTAAAACATCCCAATGTATAAAACATGTACTTTTCAATGAATTATATACTACCAATGTTTTCATTCCCACTGTCAAACACCTTTATAAGATTAAAGCATCTGCAGTATGTATTATAGATGTCTTGTTGAACTTAAACTTTGCATTATGCCTCTATGACTGTAGATCTGATGTCATAAGGTTTCAAACACAACAGATAACAAAGGTAAAATTTGACATTTCCCCTATTATGCAAGAACTAGTTAATACAGTAATATCTCCACCCATTATTTATGCAGACCTCATTGATGCACAGCAAACTGGCTTGACTGGGCTGACTGCATCTGATTTTTACAATTGTAATCACCATAAAAGACATCAGTTCTCTGTGTGAAACCACAAGTGTACATTATCTACCAGTTTCAATGTACAGATATTTTTGAAATAGCTCTGGTTGAATTCAAACAACAAGAGACCAGTTTCCCAGACAGGGATTAAGCATGAACTATACAGGATTTTAAAGGAGGTTTTCCACTAAAAAGAACATATAGGGCATGACTAGGCCTAATCCCTTTCTCGAAAGCCAGCCCATAGTAATGTACTGAAACAGAAAAGTGAGTCCCTCTTAGTTTCAGATCCAAGAACATTTATAAATTATCTCATGTGCATTTAATATTTGCCTCCACAGTCTCATGGCCTCTAAAATGATGGGGGTAAAGAGGCCTTGAAAAGGACATACTAACAAAAACATTACGAAAAATGAAGTACATAAACCAGGAATAAACACAGAATTCATTAACTGAAATGCAAAACACACAAACTGGAAAAGAAAACATGAAGCAGGTTCATTTTCATAGAAATCACGGGCAGAGGTGAGTTAGGAATGACAATGACAAATAAAAAGACAAGGGTACGCATGCACAATGGGAAGCACAGAACAACTGTGACTAGGAGGCGATTGGTGTGAGAACAAGGAACTGGGAGGCCATTAACAAAGGACTATGGGACTGGGTGGTTGATGGGGAACCAAGAGGCTATCAGCAAAGACCAGGGGCCCGGAAGGTTGATGACTAGGGATCAGAAGCTGAATGGTCAATGACAGGAGACTAAGAGGCTGGACGGCTGATTACAGGAGACTAGGTGCTAGGTTTCTCAACATATAGGGCATGATTAGGCCTAATCCCTTCCTGGAAAGCCAGTCCATAGTAATGTACTGAAACACAAACGTGAGTCCCTTATGAGTCCATAAGATACAAGAACATTCATAAATTATCTCATGTGCACTTAATATCTGCCCACACAGTCGTATGGCCTCTAAAAAGGAATTCTTTAGAGCAAGAAGGGGAGCTGGCAATTTGGAACCAGGAGACTGGATGAGAGGTGACAAAAAGCTACCTGGAGCAGCAAGAGAAGCTGGCAGTGACATGAGACCCTCCAGAGCACTGGCAACGATGAGGAATAGCAGCATGGTGTCCCTGAGAGGTATTCTCAGACGGTGAATAGTGAAGAGTGATGCCAAAATGCACTAGAACAGCAGAAATCAAAGTACTCTCCTGACAATCAGAGAGGGAGCTGGCTTCAAAGTGCTCACCAGAGCACTAGGGGGAGCTGGAGAGAAAGCACCCTCTCAAGGTGAAGGGCACCAGTGAGGAATCCACAGTAAAAAGGGTATTGATTAGTGGTGTGCGATACCACAAAATTTGGTATTGATCCGATACCAAGTAAATACAGAGCCAGTATTGCCGATAACGATACCAATACCTTTTTTTTTTTTTTTTTTACCTTTTTAAAGGTGGATGCATCATCAAATTGCTAAATCTGAATGGATTTGTGTCACGGTCAGGCCAGTGGCGGGTTAATGCCACTGCTTTTATGTTGCCTTATCTGTTCTGTTTGTTCAGGTTTTGGGATGCTTTTATTTTGACATCAGTCTGTTTAGTTCTGTATCACGTGTTTTCTGTTTCACCTGTGTGTGTTTTCCCCTCAGATTTGGTCCTGATTATTCTGTGTATTTAAGTCTGTCTGAGTTAGTGATTCTTTATCTGTCCATCGTCTTAAGTTGCTCCTTAGCTAAACAGTTAGTGAAAATACAACAAGTAAAGTGCAATTAAAACAACCCCCAAAGAAATAAAGAAAAATAAATGATTAAGTAGCACATCTATTTGTTGCTGAAATATAGTAATTATCACAGTTAACACAAAAGGGTAACTATATTCAATCAAATCTGAGCCGTATTATATGCAATGTATTTGTTTCAATTCCAGTAAATTATTTCATTTAAATAACACCTTTCAGAGGATAAATGTACTGTATCTAGGTTGTAACAGAACTTTTTGAGTTGGCTGAAGTAACACAAGACCAGCAGCACTTTGAAAATGAATATGAATTCATTTCAAAAGGAGGGGCGCTCTTAAGTCACGTGACAGTACAACATCAAAACACAGGAGGGGGAGGAAGAGCAGAGAGATCTCTGTGCTGTGACTGGAGTAGCATTTGAAAATACTGGCACTAAAGTATCGATCTTATGACACCGGTATCGATCAATATCAATACCAGCTTTGAAAGCGATAGTAGCGATATTTGGATCGATCCGCCCTCCACTAATATTGATGAGATACACTCCAGAACCACATGGGCAGTGGAGGTAGCTCAGTGGGTAGGATACTTGCAAGACCCTTATCCCCAAGTTACTTCAGGGAGACTGTCCCCTGTATTTAGCCGCTTTGGATAAACGCATCTGATAAATGCCATAAATGAGTCAGCATATTTTTATTGCTTGGAACACTCTGGAGCAGGTAATGTAACCAGTGTCAGAGTGACCTCCAGAACACTAGTTGATGTCTGTAGCAATCAACTAGAAGAATGGTTCAGGCTTGCTGTATCCTTGTGGGCCATTTCCACTGCCAGGAGAGCTGAGTTGTTTCCCATAGTAAGGGTAAAGACATCCGCTTCTACCAAAGCCTTATCTTCTGAGGAGTTCCATGGTTCAAAGCCATGTCAGAAGCTGGCCTACGTGCTCATCAATACTTCTCACAGAGGAGCCACAGCTGGTCTAGCAGCTCATGGCTGTCCTCAGGGCTGGCCTCTCTCCTATGGTACTGTTGTGAATCTCCTCTAAACACAAAACAAACAGGTGGTCATCTCCTGCTATGCAATGTTACCATTCAGTATATGTGTATATGATTTGTGAGGCAACAATTATAGTGTTGTCACAATTATTTGAATTATGTATTAGCCACCACTATTACAAGATTTTCAATATCTCGACACAGGCATTAGAGAGATTCACAGGTGGCGTGTTGCTGTGTGCATCAGTGCTGTGTGCGTGTGGCGCTCGCATCCCAAATGACTGGTTTCTTCACCTCTCCCTGTTTCCTTGTCTCCTAGCAACCTGGAGATATTTGCCATCCAGCCTTATTAAATGCTGTCCCAATAGATAAGGAGACAAGTGGAAGAAGCTGCAATGTCCTTCAGATATCCCTTCCAGTGGGAGGTATGATGAAGAATGAGAGTATCCTTCATAGAACAAAATTACATTTTGAAGTTTCACCTACATATGACATTTGTACAGAAAAACCACCCAGGTGGTGTGGAAGGAATGTAGTCTTTTTAACCTCAAGATGCTGAACTGTTTTCACACAGTGTTTCTGTGCTGTAGCTGGTTGAACATGGTTGAATAATCAAAAGAGAATGAAAGCAAGAATCACAGAAGTATGTAACTACAAAGTCAAAGCTGTCTTTTAAAATGTGAAAATTACAGTTAAGTCATAAATCTTTATAGATTCACAATTTACAGTATTAGTAACAGGCTAGTCAAAATGTAACAGATTGTTAATGTTTGTTAAATATGCTCATACTTTATGAATTCATGAATTTAGTATTGTCTGTTTAATCTAAAAATAAGGTTAAAGCCAACCACATTCTTACCATTAGCCCACAATCTAATCTAATCTAACTCTAAACCTGTCACGATCCCCTCCTGTCTATATGTTGTGAAACTGAGATCACACGTGGATACCACCATGCTGCTTTTATTCAAAAACGAGAAACAGACAAACTTAAACAGGCACGCGGGCCGGAAAGCAAAAGGCTAACACTGCAGACATATAACAGGAGAAGGGATTGACACATAGGGTCAGTGACGAACAATACAACCGCGTCTGACAAGACATTAAATGCAAGACGTGACGAGACGTGGACCAATCAGAGACACAGGGAGATTAACATGGGATACACAACAGGTGACAAGGCTACAGAGACAACCAGGGAACAGGGGGGACACCTAGTGGGTTTACAAGGGAACACATAACAGGGAAACACCAGGGAGAACACAGAACAGGGACTTACAGAACCAGGCATACATATATACTGGGGAAGCAGGGACAGAGCAGGGCATGGACAGGGCAACCAGAAACAGGGCATACCATGAATCAGGGAACACAGGAGCAGACACACAGGGCAGACAGGAAATACATAAACAGGGTATACCCACCTACAACACAGGATAAGCTACACCAGGGGCTACACACAGACAGGACAGGGACACAGAGCAGACACACAGGGCAGACAGGAAATACATAAACAGGGCATACCTACCTACAACACAGGATAAGCTACACCAGGGGCTACACACAGACAGAGCTGGGACACAGAGCAGACAGGGACATACAGAGCAGGCAGGGAACACACTGACTGGGCAGGGATGAGGGCAAAGCAGGAACAGGAGACAACCAGGAACTCAGGGACTAAACAGGACAGAACAGAACATGAACAGACACAGATCAGGCAGGGAGACATGGAGTACATAGGAACCACACAAGAGGGAACACAGATACCTAGAAATAAACCAAAACATAACTTAAAGCAACAATACATGAAACTAGGCAGAAGGTGGCTAACTTAAACAGAACTCAGGAACATGGAGAAAACACAAAGCATAAACGTCACAACTTAAAGTCCTCAGCAAAACGCCGGCATGAGAAAAATACAAGCGAAAAAGCAAAACAGGGCACGGAATTATGGCAAAGCCAGTCCAGACCGTGACAAAACCTTAATGTTGCCCCAGATATTAACCAGATATTTATATCAGATCATTTGTTAATGGTCTATCTATCTACGAATATATCTATCTAGCCAGCTAGGTAAATTTACACCAATGTTACTTTTGCCTAAATTGTTGCCTAAAGTGCTAAAATGTTTACACTTTTATCTGTAGCAGAGATGTGCATGCAAAACAATCACTGAAATATTTTTTCACCAATATTGAGCATAAACCAGAATATGTGATGCTGTTGCCCACTGTCATAGTTTACTATTTATTTCTTGAAACATGAAACTAATGAGGGGAGGATGAGTCCACCTACAACATATTTGAGTCACCACATTTTTTACAGCTTACCCACTATGCCAGACGTAGGGGAAAACCAAAAAATAAATGAGAATCCATTGGTCGGCATAACATATAATCAGTGGTGTGACTAGAATCATTTGGGTTCTAAATAAATCAAAATTAGTGCTGGCCGTTAACGGCGTTAGATTCTTATCGCGCGATAAAAAAAAATATCGCTGTTAATCTACCCCCTCAAGGACAGAGGGAGCTGGGTCTATACCAGCGCCATTAACACCAAGATTACAATGAGATTAACGGCGTTAAAAAATTAATCTATGCCTACCTCTAATCAAAATGTAATTTGCTTGTTTACTGTGTATGTTATGTCTAAGGCAAATTGCTGCACTAATGTAGTTTGATGGTTAAAGTCTTTGTAGTAACGTACAATAAAATTTGCTAAGTAACAAATAGCTCCATTAATGTAATTAGGAATTCTCTGACAGTAGATACATGTGAGAGTGTAATCACCTGAAGTACTAGTTAGGCAAATCTAATCAAGTCTGATGTTAATCATTAAAGCCATAAAAGAAATCACCACACAAATGTCCATATGTTGCAATGGGTTGAATCGGTTTGTGGATGTCTTTCTTGTAATTTACTTCTGGATGCCAGACAGGCTAAATATGTACGAAATGAAAAAAAAAATCCTAGCTGTAGACTTATCCTCATCTCTACCACTTGTGTACTTTGAACCCAGACGCAAATGACTGTTGTTCCCACTAAAGCTCTCTTCAATCAGTGAAACAGCAGCCTTGGTTTTCAACAGTGGGAGACCGTCTACATGCACTCATTGGCTGTGGGCGTTCCTAAAACATAAATTAGACTTGCCTTCTCACAGAACACTGCTATTTGTGTGATGCAAATGAGCCTGTTGATTCATAAGCTGCCACATTTACTGTAAATTTCAAAGTGGGAAATACATCCAGCGAATTCAATTACGTGCGCACATTTTATCGTCTATTTTGTGCGTCAAGCTGTGAGCAATTTGTGTCAGACTATTTTAAACTACACTGTGAGATTCCCAACACAGTCACTCATGCATTTAAGGATAGTCTGTATCTTTCTACGGTGAGAGACCCTAGTTCTATTTTAAATGTATGTTTACTTATTTATAGAAGAAAAAAAAGAATATGGTTTCTCCGACAGTTGGCATATCCGTCCATCCATCCATCAGTCTTCTACCCCATTGTCCTGCACTCGGGGTCGGGAGGCTGGAGCCTATCCCAGCTGCTATGGGTGAAGGTGGGGTACACCCTGGACAGTCGTCAGGACATTGCAGGACCAGAAACAGAGATCGACAACCATTCATGCTCACAGTCATACCTGGGGGCAATTTAGTGTGCTCAATTGACCTATCCCCAATGCATGCATGTTACTGGTGGTGGGAGGAAACCCACGCTGTCACAGGGAGAACATGTAAACTCCGCACAAAAAGACCCTGCGCCCAACCTGGGAGTCAAACCCAGGACCTTCCTGCTGTACGGCAAGAGCTAACACCTGTGCCACCATGCCATCCCAGCTGGTACGTGTAATAGATAAATGTGGCATCAAGCAAAGATATGTTTCAAGCTGCTTTTGCAATCATATTCAATTTTTACCTCCATGTGCCCATGTGCCTGATTTTAAGAAGGAGGTTCAAGCTTGGTTGGAACTAACTGCCATCACTTTACATGGTTAAAGCCAAAAAAACATTTGATGACTGCTACAATAAGTTAAATGTCAGAACAGTTAGCATTTCCTGAGCAGATATGTTCTCAAAATGTAAAGAAATATTATCTTTTTGTTACAAACAGATATTTCTATATATGTGTAAAACCCTAAAAAGGAAATAGGCTATCCAGCTACGCTTGCATGATTCCATGGGTGTATTTACTCAAGCTGCACTACTGAATTCTTGCTGTAACAGTGAAATGTGCAGGTTAACAATCACTGCGGTCATAATTCCCTGCTATAACTCAGAATAGTCATTATAATCACTGTCCTAGCATTCATGCTTGCTTGTGTATCTCTGACAAACTGAAAGGAAGATCATAAACTTTCAAAAGACCCCAAGACTCCTCTGGGCATCTCCCTTATTTCACATAGTCTCTAGACTGAATCCTTATTAGGACCGCCACATGCTTGAGTGATTTAAAAATAATGAGGATTAGGAGATGAAAGGACCTCCAAAATAATGCTGCTTTATCAGCACTGGGATATGATTTATGCCGCTCGCTTTGGCCTCTCACACATTTTGGCTTGTTTAACACAGATTAATGGGAGACCCAGTCCAAACCGCTTTTTAATTGCGGACAATCAGGATCATAATAATAATGCTGTGCTCTTTGCTTTTCCAGAAGCTGTTCTAATGGGATTGAGTGAGGGTGAATTTTGTGTTCTTTTCTAGCGCTTGAAAAAACCTGCATTGAAAAAACACAGAGCTGAGCTTATTCTCAATCACCATTTTAAAACTATATTGGATAAACTGGAATCTAAACTACTGAGTTGTAATAAGCTGATTTATCGTAAGAAAACAGACATGACTTGTTTCATATGGCTATTTTAATGAAGTCCAATGTGTACAATGAGAAGACCAATTCATCACATTCATTATAGTCATTTAATATGATGTTTCACATGTACATAAAACTATCCACTGGCCCTGGGCCTTCTTTTAGAGTCCAGATGTTTCATTTATTTAAAGCATTTTGCGTCCTCTGCAGTATTAGAGTACTATGTACAGTACAAATAATTTTAAATATAAAAGACATTCTATATGTTTTAATCAAAGCTTGTAACAGACATGAACATACAATACATTTTGAATGTAGCAGTAAAGTTCACATGTGAACACACCACAGCACAACACACAGTGTGAACTGTGTGAAATTCTTTCTCCGCCTTTAACCCGTTCACCAAGAGAGGCAGTGGGCTCCCACTAACACGAGCACCCAGGGAGCAGTGTGTGGGTATGGTACCTTGCTCAAGGCTACTAAAGCCTTGTTAGAGTACAGTTTATATTCACACTATATCAAGAACTTCCAGAAAGATCAAGAAATATCAGACATTCCAGAAATTTCAAGAACTTCCAGAAGTCATTTT
>JBBPCW010261867.1:2500-12594 GCA_037974425.1 Phenacogrammus interruptus
AGGTGAGCAAGGTTGTACTCTTGGTACTTTTGGAGCGTAACAGTACTGCCGGCCTGTGACCTTTTGACCTGTGCGTGTTTAGGGTGACCTGGTGCTGCAGTGCGATCATGTGATCGAGGCCGTCACCAAACTCGCCCTCATGGCAGACAAGATACACAACGTCAACATCAGTCAGGACAGGTGTGTGTGTGTGTGTGTGTGTGTGTGTGAGGACCATGTGTCCTCATAATCAATGGTTCTCAACCTTTTCAACATTAAGGCCCACCTATCAATCACAGCATGTGGCCAATTGGCCACATTAGATGATATTAAATAACCAATTGCGGACCAATGGCCTGTCTCGATTTTAGATTCGCTGTCCAATCAAAAGCCTTCGTGGCCCACCAGTAGTTCGCAGCCCAGTGGTTGAGAAACCCAGCTCATAATGACAGTAAAAGTGGGGACAATTTTGCAGGGTCTTCATTAGGAACTGTTTTGTTTTCAACCCAAATTTAATGTTTAATGAAAAACTGCAAAAGCAGAAAGAGGTTTAGGTTTATTAGTACTGAGAGACAGTATTACACAAGTGAATGGAATGTCCTCACAAACAGTAGTACAGAACATGGGTGTGTGTGGTAGGATTTACACTCTTCTCACTCCTCCAGTATTAGGTTTGCAATAGCCAGGGGGAAAGAGGGGGTGATTGACTTCACCTATGGGGCGGAGCTAAGAGTGGTCAAGACCAAGAATGGACACTTGGCTGTGGTAAGATACGTTTGTACACACACACAAACAACATATAGGTAGTTCTGTTAAACTAGACTTTAACGAAAGGTAAAGAAGCTGCAAGGTCAATTAAATGCGTGATTGCGTGGTTGAAACAAAAAAATTTTTCACAAAATAAATCTGCGGAGGATTGAACCTGCCTTTTCCGACTCTCCTCAATCAGTGTGCTGCATTTTACCACTCTGCTATGAAGGGGAAGTTAACATGCTGTCCCTTACAAAGCCATCTATGGTTAAGCTGAAAAAGTGTGGGACAAACTGCTCTCGAACAAAAAAAAAACAGAAAAGCTTGCAGTTTTGTTCATGGGCTGAGCAATTTTAATCAGACCACAACAACAGTGACCCCTGTCTTTTTTAAAACTGAAGATAGTCTGTTTATAAGTCTGTAGTTTCACAAGACTTTCCAGCCGCCATAGCCACAACATCACAAAACAAGACTCTCACTCTATTACAGAAATTAAAGGCAACACACTCCTCCGCTCTCTCTCGCCATACATAATGGTGGTGACTCGATCACAAAAATAGCATTTTTTAAACAATCAGTACTCAGACACTTTCAACCAATCAAAAATCTGAATACAGGCACAATACACCAGATGTTAAAGAACTGGACATTTCCACTGAAATTCGGTACAGGCTCGGACAAGAAGTGGTACCAAATTCCGGCAATACAAGGGATAAGAATTAAACACTATCGTTCTTAGGTTTTTTATTCTATTATTCTATTATTCTTAGGTTTTTTATTAAATAATTATTTATATTTTTTTCTTATTATTAAATAAACAGTTTTTGTAATAATAACAGTTCACTCTCCTTACTGTTTTTACAGACTGCCCCAAGAAGCAGCAGCAGTTTATGATCATATTTCGACCAATCACAGCTAACTACAAAGATGAGTTTTTGCTGTGGACCAATCATTTGCTGAAGAATAATCGGCGTCAGCCAATCACCACACGAAAGCCACACTTCTTTTTATTCTTTTGCAGCTTACTTATAAACCAAAACCACTTTTTATGGACTACTGTTGAAGTGATATTTGTACGTTTCGTTTTGACAGCTATAATTTCAAATGCACCATTAATATCTTTTTTTTTTTTACGTTTATTTACTTTCACACATCAAACATTTAGGACGACTAATGAAATTAACACACTAATAATAATAATAATAATAATAATAATAATAATAATAATAATAATAATAATATAGTAAAACACACTTATTGTTATTAATGTTATATTTTTTTATATATTATTATTATTATTATTATTATTAATTCACACTTTTACTCTTGCTGTGTAATTTAATTCAGACTGATAATCATTAGGACTTAGTTTCACTGGTCTTATTTGACCAGAAAATTTCCAGTAATTTTGCTTTCAGTTCCCTTTCTCAGTATCATGTAGTGGAGAAATGGATCATTTTAATACAGTAAATAACGGCTTGTTTCCTGAAGTTTTTTGAATTGCTCCACCTTTCCATAAGCCCCTATTTCAATGCAATAAATGGAAAGAATCAATACAAACAGCAACATTGGAAACTATGGTTAAGAAAAAGGAAGAACATTCTTAATATCTGATAAAGGATGCAGTGGAACTTCACTGAAGGGCAGCATTCATAAGGCTACATTACACGCACATAAACCTTTAATGAAAACTACGTAAAGGTTTTAAAGGCTTATTCCAACAAGCTCTGATCAAAAAGGGCTGCTTTTGTTCGTTCTTTCATTCCATCCCACTGACAAATGACATTAATAAACTTTATAACTTTATAGGTTTATAAAAGCTGAGGCCTTATGAAGCTTTATGAACAAGGTGGTTCCGTAGCCACAGTGCAGTAAAGTGTTACCAAAGATATTGCCTTTACTACACTCTACTTTCAAGTCATGGTGGGCTTCTGCGTCCCACTTTACCTTACAAATATTCTGCATAATGGAAATTGATGTTATCTAAATGAAGTCTAAATGCACACAGAAGCAGCTGGAAACTATTCCCAGTTTTATTCCTAAACTTCAACATATTCCTTGATGATATAGAGTTACACAATTGCATTGCATCATTTATAAATGGAATTACATTTGAATTCAACTGAATGAGATGATTGACCACGTTCTAGTTCCTTCTGAACGAGGGCTTACTTTTGGCATGACATTTCTGGAATGTTTTTAATGTTCCAAGCCCTGGCCAATCGTAGCTCACTGAACTCATAACCTCTCACTGTTGTTAAACGAGGGACTTGAGCCACATTTCACAACGTGTGTTCAGCCTTCAACTGAAGACGGAACATAAAGCAGTCAGACTTCCTCGTCTTGGCAGGTTTCATACACACTTTTTGGCCATTTTTGGAAGGTGCAGTCTGTGGTTTAACATCAGAGAAGTGGCGACGGTGGTTTTTAAAATGCTTTCATACACAGAGTGTCCTCTCTTTGTCTTACAGTGTTATTTTGTAGATAATGGAATAAAGCTGAGACACTTTTCTGAAGATGCATCAGTGGTGCAAAAGTGTTTTTGCATTTATAAATCACTTTAAAACAGAGAACTTGCGAAACGACATACAGATCTGATTTCAGTACATGCTCGACTGCATCTGCGTTACAATCACTACGATTGAATGAGCTGAACGACCAAATTCTAGTGACAAGGATATGGTTCTAATATTCCAAACATTTGCCAGTCATTGCACATTTTGCATGCATGGTTAAAATTCAGATTCAGTGTAAAACAGGGCCTTGAGGAATATTTCAGGGTCAAGAATCCACACATTCAAAAAACAGTGATGCAATAAAAAACAATCTGACTTTTATAACTTTCATTATTTGTAACTATCGTAACTAGCTTCATTTCATGTGTCTTAATTGGGTTTAATCACTCATTTCAAACAGTATTGAATCTGATCACTCCATCCAGAGATCTGAAATGCATTTCAAACCAGTGAAAATGCATGACCCACAATGGACAAACCATTCCAGTGCCAAGGATTGCCACCTCTTTATACAGGCAATCTCCTTCATTAGAGGATAGTTTAGTACCCTTTACCGGACTTTAGTTGTGCTAGTTAGCTTAAATACAGCACAGTTTTAGTTTTCATCGTATAATGAGGAGAATTTTTACATACGTGCTACAAAATAATAATTTTTCTGTATGGCTGGTCAGAGACACCCCAATAGGAGTAAGAGTAGGAGTAGGACTGGAAACTTAGAGACTCTAACATTTGTTAAACTGGGTTTCCCAGAGTTAGCTGCTGGGTAGGAAGCTGAGGAAATGAGCCCTCACTCGAACAGTTGGTTCAGAGGTGGATTCAAGATTTCAAGATTTTTATTTGCCATTTGTGCATGAGACCAGCAGTCCATGCACAATGGAATTCTTGTGCAAAGCTCTCCGAGTCAGGTTACATTTTTGATAAGTAGAAAAGACAGGAAAAAAAAATAAAACACAGAATAGAGCAATCTACTAGCAGTATATATAATATAAGATTTCAGACTAGAAACTGAAATTCTCTGCCTTTTGCCCAATGAACGCTGCTTGGTTGGACGAATAATTGGATTTTGATCTCTGATGTGTATTTTTTAGTAAATCCAGTTGTTGTATACAAATTCTGAATGTTGGATTCAATTCTAAAACACAGAACTGGATAGCATGGCTAGGCAAAGTTATCTAGAAATGCAACAATTTAGAACCCTTTGCAATCTTGTCTCTTCATTTCATCCACCCCTCCATACTCTGTCAAAGGAACTTACAAACACACAAACGACTAAATGCTCAATACTTTTATTTGACTTTAAACCACACAGTACACAAGGTTGTACAAATTCATAGACAAAAGTGACTCATAACAATATTGATCTTAATCAAAAACGTAAAAAAATACTCAGATGCAATACCTTTCAATAAATAGACAATAAATATTTAAATAAATAGGAGCACTAGGCTGGAAAGTACAGGAAAGAGGGAGGGGAAGTAGAATGTTGTGTCCGCCGCTCGCCTTGTCCCGTGATTGGCAGGTTCCCACGAGGGAGGAAGTCGGGGTTTGTTTGGGAAATACCGCTGGGGCGGAACTCCCGTAACATTCTCACCATGACAGATGGCAACGGACGGCTCCCCGAAACGCAACCGTTATGCTTTGCTTTCTGTTTGCATCGCGTTTCAGCACTTACAATAATTCTGGTTTCATGCAATGGTGTTGCTAACCTACTGAACTGAGACTAGTCCTCTTTTAATCCTCTGAACACTATGAGCTGCTTTCCCAGACACAGATGAAGACTAAGAATGCACAAAAAAGGAATCAAAAATGGTGAAACACCAATAATACTGAAGCTAGTAAAAAAAAAACTTTCTTAATCAGTGTCTACGAAACCAGCCGTGTTTGTGTTACTCATATAGAGAGTGACACATTCAGTAAGTTAGAAGAGTAAGGAATCAAAGTGCAGGGTTTAAGGGTTTAACAGCGATTCTCTAATTCAAGTAACTGTTTAATTGGTGTCTGTAGAAACCCAAAATGTGTAACATGCTGTGATCACAGGCTGGACGGTCAAAGTGCAACATTTACTTGGTGCAGTTTCTCAATTCACAGTGTTATGAAGTAAGTGTCTACTAGTATTTAGTAACACATCCCTGATTCGCTTTAGGCCTGCGCTCCAGGGACTCTTAACACATTTGACTGTGGATCTAGAAGTGCTCTAGATCTCCAGCAGGAGAATCCAACTGGTGCGTTCATGAAAGTTCAGCCTTTTATTAGCCAATATTAGCCAATAGTTCTTGAGTGACATTTTACTAATCTTTCCTTAGAAATGTGGGTGTATATAAATATCTAATTCGCATGATCTGCACAACGTTGTTTTTTATTTGTGTTGCTCAATGCATGTCTGTCATTTATGAGTCACATTGAAAGTGTCTTGCGTATACATTTAAAAACATCAGACACTTCAAGGCCTCGAAGACAGCGCCCTATAATGTTTTTACATTTTTTATTTTACAACCGTTTCTGAATGCGTTCCGTTTTCTTCAGTCACTCAGGACATTCTCAAGAAACTCATGGCCTGCATATGAACACACCTTGGATTTGCTCTCGGACGCGCGCCATAGCTGCCTCACTTCCTTCGACGTTAATTGGTCAGTCAAGCTCAAAATGAGTTATAAACGATAACATCCTGAAATATTAGGAGTAGGTCTGGAGCTGTCCAATAGTGGACAATTAAGGTGGAGGACTGGGTGAAGCTAAAAAAATAAGTCATAGTGATTTCAAAAATAAATAATACAGCAGTCAAATAAATAAAGTTAGAAACACTGTTCGAGGTACGTGTGTGTTGCAGTGGGTTTGGCACATGTGTGTGTGTGTGTGTGTGTGTGTGTGTACACATGCTAGTATTTGGCCTGCAGAAGTGTATAGTCCCGTGCAAGCTTGCTCAGGTACCTCTCGAGATCCCGGAGAATAACGTAACCCTCCAGACGCGACACCCACCTCGAAGAGCTGGACTTTTGAGTGGTCAGTTTGGACTCTACAGCAGTGACCATAGAGGACTCAGTGACTCCCACAGAGCTGGAAGTCTCTTCTGCACCTGCAGATACACTCCGCCTTCCATTAACGGCCTCCGCGCTCCGTCGGGTTGAGGTCGGAAGGAGGCCCTGGGTGGAACGAGGCCCGGACATGCTGGAAGCATGGCTTGAGGAGGTTTGAGAAGCTGTAGCAGCTGGATTTGAAGTTTCCTCTGAGGCCTGAATGCTCTGCAGTGCTGGGGTGGGCTGTGTTGGGCCTGCAAATGTGCTGGTAGGAGATGAAGTGTGTGTATAATCGGTAGTAGGCTCCTGTTTTGAGGTCTTCATGTTCGCCAGCTGTGGAGGTAGAGCAAAAGAGACAGGAGGACGTCACGTTGAGCATCAGTCATTTAGGCCTTTCCATTCACAATGAATGTGGGATTTTACAGAATGGTGGTTGAAACCACATGTGCGGAACTTTTCAGTTTCTCAGCATAGTCCTCGCAGCCTGAAGGACAGTCCAGATTTACAGATTTCTTCTGTCTTCCATCTGTAATTCCAGAACAAGTGGTTTTCTATGTCTTTTAGACTAAGTGTATTGCGGGTCGAATAGTCCAGCAATGCTGGACTAGTCGACCCGCAATGCACTTAGTCTAAAAGACATAGAAAACCATTTGTTTTGGATTGCAGGTCCAATAGTCCAGTACTTTACAGTTTAGTGCTTAGTTTGGCTTAGTATCTGGTCATCAAGTGCTTTGTGATGCACATTAGAGCAAGGAGTACGTGCAATGGCTCCTACAGGCTTTAAAACATGAATACTTTAGGGCCATTGCACTCCACAGTTTAGACTTCTCCTCACTACAAAGCACTTGATCAGCCACTGAGACAAACTTAAACCATGCAATGCTGGACTTTAAGATCCTCAGGACAATCCAAAAGACAGAGAAACACATTTGTGTTTGGAAAACAGAAGAAATTTAGCTTTAGCAATTGAGGAAATAACGCCTGGGGCAACAAATGACCACAAAGCCCAAGTCCTTTTCTTCGACTGTAAGTGTAACCGGGGAAGTCTTCGAAATACATTGATTAGGAAAAAGGCCCTTGTGTGAATAGCCCTGAAACTTCCTGTGGACTTTTAGCACATGCCCCCCCCTGAGCACTGCACTATCCCCTATTTTGCAATATCAGAGTGAGCTTCAGTGTGAGACTTCGTCATAGTTAAGGAGCTAAGTCTAAACATGCTTTACAAGAAACAGGTTGGGCTGAAAATCATGCGGGGAAAATATATGCATAGAACTCTATGAATATATAATGATAGTGATGTCCCAAAGAAAAATGAAGTGTAAACACACACACACACACACACACACACACACACATATATATGTGTATAAAGGTACTTATTTATAATGACTAAAGGACATTACATACAGTAATATGCAAACGACATTTTGCCGTTTTGTTGATTCCGCATCCTCTGCAGAGAACATACTTCTGCACGATTTAATACACAGTTGCAGGTTTTTGCTCAATATATCATACTGGGGAAAACAGAATGTGGCCTATGCATTGTTTTGATCTGTTCTTTTGGATATTTTTAATGTTTTATTTCCTTTTTATTTCATTCCATTATGTTGAACGTGGCAAATAAATAGCTTGTGTGCTAAAAATGCTATATTTAAACGTATTCCCTTTAGACAATGCTTTATTTCTTAGATTTTCAACACACACACACACACACACACACACACACACACACACACACACACACACACACACACACACACACACAAGAAAATTACTGTTAGAGTATAGCTACTCACATCTGTATGATGCATGACATATGCATTTACTTAAAACGTTGGAAAAGTCGAATTCTGAGTGTACCTGAGAGTTGACTTGACTCATGAGGTCCCTCATATCCAGCTGGATTGCCTGGAAGGTTTGGGACAGGGAGAGCTGGGGCCGCCCTCGTCTGTTTCTCCTCTGTATCCTTCTCACTTCACCGCTCTCTCTCTCCTCGTCCCTGTCCAGCTCCAGTTTCTGACGCTGACTCTCCAAGTGCGTCCAGAAAGTGTTCAGGTCACGGGAGGCAATGGATAAACGCTCAATGTCCTACACACACACGCACAACAACCTTCTGTATTAGATGTCATTCAGCTGCCTTGTTGTTGTTTGCGAATTATCATCAGTAACACACAGACACACACGCACACGACACGTACACACCTGCATTTGACGCCAGGTGCGGTAGTTGAAGGCGGCTGATGGGAGTGTGTTCAGCATAAGCCTTCTGTCTTCAAACTCACTGTCGCCAAACTGCTTTTCTTTCTGTGACATGAGGAGAGAAATATTAGCTTTACAGGTACGTGTTACAGGAGCGGGATGCGTTAAACTATTTGTTTAGATTTCTATTAGAGAGAGAGAGAGAGAGAGAGAGAGAGAGAGAGAGACTGACAGACAGACAAACGGATATGTTTACAGATGCACAGACAGATAGACTGAGAGAGCGGCAGAGAGATTTTGTTTGTTTGTTTGTTTGTTATTTGTGTTCTTACATAAAGTAATATCAGTTGCTGCACGCGAACCCGGATGGCGCGCGTGAGGCGGAGGGAGTTGGAGAAGCTAGAGCGCGCACTCTGCTGGCGAAGAGGGGAACTGCAGCCTCCTTGAAGCATCGCAGAGAGGAGGATTACGACCAGCACGTTGCAACAGGCCATCTGAAACACACACACACACTTTTACATGTCGCTCTAAACTAATAAAATAAATTTAAAAAGAAATAAAAAATGATCTATACACCAGCACATCTTTCCTACAAAAACACGTTCAGAATAACTAGTCTAGTAATTTAGAGAAGAAAACACAAACAAACAAGCAAACAACAAATAAACAAACGACCAGTTTAGATGTTAAAGGCCACGTAAATGAGTAGTAACTAGAGGTATTCTTATTATTATTATTATTATTATTAACAATGCTACTACTACTAATATTGATCATTTCAATAATAATACAATAACAATGCTACTGCTACTAGTAATAATTAAAGTATAACAATAAAACAATACTATTGCTACTGATTATAACAACAAAAATGATGATGATGATGATAATAATAACAACAACAACAACAACAACAACAACAACAACAATAATAATATCATCATCATCATAGTCACCATCATAATAATGGTCAAGTCACCAATTTCAAGATTTTTGTTCGTGAAGCGCGAATTTTGAAACCCGCTGTTTTTTACGTTTTTCTCACTAAATTCTCTCGTTTGCTCTAAAACATCCTTTGATGGCTTTGACGCCCCCCACCCCCCACCCCTTCGCCTGTGGTCCTGTCTGAGTGTGATGAGAGTGGGTCTGAATACACACACCGTTAAACCCCGACCCCACCCAACCCGCACTCAACCCCACCCAGACCCCGCTCCACACCACCCTGACCAGCTCCCCACTCACCACTCAGTGGGACAGTGCGCCTCTTCTCGCTGTGGCTGTGATTGTGAGTGTGTGTGAGTAAGTTTGAGTGTGTGAGAGTGGCGGGGTTTATATCGCTGTCTTTCGGTTTTTCTCGGGCGTAAGGGACTTTTTCACAAACCCACACACCCACACACACACACACACACCGCAGACTGATAGTAATATCCAATGCAATAAAATTGCACATTTAGTGCATGTATTGAACATATCTATAAATGTTAGAACGTTGAATGAACAACTATAAATGAAATTAGGTGAAATAAATCAATATGAGAGAATCTGTAACAGCGCATGTCTGACTCCTATTAACTGGTTGTGCTTTAAATGCACTCGTTCGCTGTTTCAGCATGTAACACTTGTTTTATGTATA
>JBBPCW010261896.1:0-12593 GCA_037974425.1 Phenacogrammus interruptus
AACATGGCGGTTTCCTCTGGTGCTCTCTCCACACTCACAAGGCAACAGGGGGGGTTTGTGACACATATATACATACATACATACATACATACATACACACACACACACACACACACACACACATATATATATATATATATATATACATACATACATACACACACACACACACATCCATACACACAATGTTCATTTTTCTTTATCATTCAGACCCAGCCAATCATGCTACCTACCTACATTCTCATAATTATTATTTTCTTTCTTCTTTCTCTAAGACTTTGATGTAATCTGTAAACAGTTATGTTTCATCCCATTCGCTTCCCAACCCATTTATTAAATTCAGTGTTTTATTGACGTCAAACATTTTCATTTTCGGCCTGTGGTGTGGATTGCCTTCCAAATGAGGCACAATACAGTGCAGCCAATCAGAGTTCATTTACATACATTGGTCTTAAATACACAATAACAAGAACAGTATGGGGTTTAATAGTACGGAGGAGGATGGAAATGTAAAAAGGAATTTACATAAACCACACAAACATTACAAATAGACGTTAAGGGGAAAAAATGATAAAAAAGGAAAAATGTAGGATATGGGCCTACGGTGTAAATCTCTACTACACTTGCTTATACAACTTCTAACACTGTATTTCATGCTGTTATCTATTAATATGGTGGAAAAGTACAATACCCTGGCTTCCAGATGACCCACAATTTGATAAAGAAGTGAAAATGTGTCATGTTACACTTCAGACAAAATGATGTGCTACGAACACAATGAGCTGTGACTACAGCGGCAAAATAATTTTATCTTGTTCAAATACTGATATAATGGACATATTGCATGTAAGTGTGTGACAGTGAACAGGGACTCCGACTCATTTGTTCCTGGTCACATGATTAGTCTTTGAAGGCCCACTGGACATTAAAGAAAGCGGCGTATTATAAAAGCAGCAGCTTCAAAGAGCTCAGATGAAACAGGCAGCCTTATGAATGGGATCAATCGCAGACACAGCCTGGGTTACCAAACCAAACACATGCTGCTTACCCAAAGCTTGACCTTCCATCACAAACATGTAGCACATTTTCTAATCAACCAGCATGCCTTTTTTAAAGACATCATCATCATCATCATCATCATCATCATCATCATCACTGTGCTTGGATAGTTTCTTCTGCTACTACTTTGATTGGCTCGTTGTGATATTTAAAGAATTATACCAATGAGCCACACCTTAAAACCACTGACAGGTGAAGCAACATTGGGTCGTGAAGTCGGTCTGATCCAATCCCACAGGAGAGCTTGTGTAGCACAAACTACTGAAAAAGATCATGCTGGCTTTGATAGAAAGTGCTATATAAATAAAACTGAATTGAACTGAATCATTTTTGAGGGTGAAGTTCCTTTAAGATGGCAGTGGCATCTCTGAGGCTCACTCAACCTTAATGACATTTAAACAAATCAATGGAAAATCAGAAAGAACAGCAACATGAGGAGTTGCTCACAAACCCAAACTAACACAGTTCAATACCAGTGAACCGCGACAGGGTCAATATTTCCCCTAATGGGAATTACAGTTTCTGCTGTATAAAGCCTGCTAATATACAGACAAAGGAGGATACAAGGTTCCCGGGAATAAGGAATAAGGATTTTCCCCATTGTGGGATTAATAAAGTCAATCTAATCTAATCTAAAACCTTTTAGAAATGTCTCCCATTCACCAATTTGCTGATCTTCGCCTAAGGAATTACGTTCTCTGTCATTTTTGGTCAGTTTAACCATGTTTTGACAAAAGGCGGTGGAATCCTGACATGATGCAGCAAAATCAAACAAAAACACGATGATTTCAGTCCAACACGTTTCGTTTGGGTTGCTGTTGGTTTTGTCACTGTTCTTGTTTATAGGTTGCTTGCGGATAGGACAATGTGTGATGGAGGATGATGCGGCAAAATATAATAGAAAAAAAAATTGTATGATATCTCAGCATACATCCTACAGCATACATTTTCTTATATATTCAGGTATTTTTATTCTGTATTGTTCCGTCTTGTCCGAGTGTGCAGTCGTGATGTGAACAATTTCCTCCGGGATAAATAAAGTTTTCTGATTCTGATCCTGTATCACAACATCAATTTCTTTATTTTTAGCCTTCTGAGGTTTGGAACTGGAAATGCAGAAAACGCAATGTCTGCATTTGAAAAAAGCTAGTGTCACGATAGTGTCACATTTTAAAACGGCGAGTACAATTACATTTCATTCAGTATTTGCAAAATCATGAATAAACTATGATGATGCCATAAAGGGCTGATATCAAATTCTTGTAAAAGATACTTCTTGCAATGACTGATCATTGTTGTTGCTTATAGATTCTTTGTAAAGGCCAAATATATATTATAATGTGGAATTGCTTTTTTTATTATTGTTCATAAAGTACTGACCACCCCGACAATGAACTCACAAAGGGGTATCATGAAGGAATTGACCACCATAACATTCATCACCATGGAAAAATCACCATAAGGCCCACCCTTATAAAGAGCATAAAAATTCATATTAGGCATCTCACCAAAGGGCAGCTCAAAGCGTGTGTCCAGCAGGACTCGATGGGGTGTGGGGTTCTTAGTGCCATATATTTCATCAGCTTTCATCAAAACCTCAGAGTCCAGAAACATCCACTCTCCCAGACCCTCCTGATGAGAGCAAAGGCAAATAATTAGATGAAAACAAACAACATCATACAGTACATTCCCACAAACACGTGCTTTAACAGTAGGAAAAGTAAAGAAATGCAAATGACATTTTAAGAGGGGCTGTATATTATTATTAGTGTTGTCAGTAGAAAAGAGGTACACAGTATTAACATCCTAATTCAAGGGTCTTACTGAGGCCTTTGGCGAGGACCACAATGGATTTCAGACCCATCAAGGCTTGTCCATGTTTTCACAGTACTGTGAAAAAGTGTTGAACTACATCTCGTTTTGATTTCATGACTGTCGAACTGTCTTATCTTTGGCATACGGAGTAAATTAAATGAAAGAAATAGGAACAAATATGTTTTACTGTGACAGGCTGCAAAGTGTCTAAAGAGACAAGGAGACTAGATAAAGGAGTTCCAACCACTCTGATCACCGCCTGATCATCTGGAATCAGGAATCGTTAGATGTTTTTTGTTCTTCTTGAATGATTCATACGTACTGTACTGTATCACTGTGGGTCTTAACAAACAAGAAACATTCCTCTGAAACTGGGGAGGTTCAGGGACTGGACTGAAAATCTGAGACTTTCAGGAGCCAGGAAAACTGTACAAGAAACTCTGGATCTTTGGAAGCACAATATGAAACAATAAGGGGCGGCAGGGCCTGGGGTGCCACTCGGGAGCATCATGGCAAGTTTTGAGCAAGTTCAATTTGAGATACAGTATCTTTAACACTAGAAATATCAACAAACCAAATACTCAAATCACACCTAAAAATGTGTACACCACAGGTATTAGAATCAATGTGTCTTGATGCAGATGTGGCTAATTCTGAATTGATGCAGTGGCAGAACATAACATCATAATGACATTTTTTATTTTCCGGTGGCGGCTTTAAAACAACAACAAGTCCCGGTAGTGACTGTGGATGCCTGATCTGAGTACAGCTCTTCTCTGTGTAGCGGTAACTCTCAACTCACTGACGTTACTCATGCGTGCCAGCCAAAAATGTGTAAGGTGTGGCATGCAAAAAAAAAAGGTTTCCCCATAAACAAAGATGTGGTCACTGCAGAAAGGTCCACTTTCAAACCAATTATTGTTTCCATTTTCGTTGAATAAAAACGGGAGCTTACATCTCACTACTTGTATTTAAAAACATAATGTGAAGCGGAGCTGGGGCAAGAGGGGGCATCTCCCCCTTTAACAACTCTTAAGAAAGAAAATAATAGATTACCCACAGACTCATGAGATAATTAACAACAACTAATAATACATCCCTATTTATACAGTCAATGGGGGACTAGTCCATTGTTCTTCTCACAGTCTGTTTGGTAGAAAAGTGTTTCTTTCTTGATCCCACAAGCACCACTGTGAGCATATCTCCTGCACAGAGCCGACTGGAGAATCTGTGTCTGTCAGACCCCGACACAAAGCCCCGTCCAGCTTTCAACTCTGCACTTGTTTCCTACACTGATGTAATCACAGCCATTTTTAATTTGTTTTTTTATCTTTTTTCAAGACTTGGTGAATTGATTTGGCTTTTATAACTTGACCTACCCTTTATAGTTTTGTTAATACTGGCAATAGTGAGAAGTGTTATTGTTGGGTTCAATTAGATTTGATATAGGCCATCTAATTAATGCAAATGTCATATTTTTAGTTGTTATAATCTGACGAGGAATATTTTATTTTTTGTCGTTTTATTTTTCAGTTGTCCTCCTGAAGGGTTGCCACCTTATTGTGGTCAGGGGGTTGCAGCAGAAGCTTAGCCTTAGGGTAGAGGCTATGTAAAGGTAAGTCCACATCCTCTACAGCAGTGCTCACTAAGTTTCCTCCTGGAGATCTACTTTCCTGCTGGGGTTAGCCCTACCCGTACTTAAGGCTCCAGCCAATCTTTGCTTTACAGAGACACAATGTATATTTGTGGAATTTAACAAAGCACAAAAAGAAACTGTGGATTGTGCAAAAGTTATGGCGCATTTTGTATACAGTCGGTGAATTTTAATAATTTAAATCCACAATGTACGGTCCTGAATGTGTCCTCACCTCCTCTGATTGTCGGATGCTTTTGAGTGGAATCCACGCCGTCCCCAGCATGGTGTCCCAGATCAGGCCTTTGTTCCATACCTCCACAATCAGGCCCAGGTCCAGCTGGCTGATCTCACTGCAGGAGCACACAAAGAGCAGCGGTGCTAGTTTCTTTATTTTCATTTATTTTATAATTGGGTATTAAAATATACAGATATGCAGACTTAATTTAGCATTTGTTTACATAATTAGTTTGTCAATAAGTGCTGCAGATAATGCAACACTGATACAGCAAGCTAAACAAATATAAATTAAACTATACATTTAAAAACATTAATGATTAAATACAATTTAATGAGATTAACTTGTGCAGGGCAAATGTGGGCATTGTATACATTCAACTTTTTACACTAGAAAAAGTAACATTTATATATAATGCAACAAAGATAATAACTAATGCACAAATAAATCTTTAGAAGAACTTCTGTAAAAACAAAAAGGTCTTGAAATGAACGGATATGATGATCTGATTGTGATGCAGCAGATTTTTAAAACACTGCCATTCCTTCAATGTCCTTAATCCCCAAACACACAGTGTGAGTAAACACAGCACATTCCTTTTACCTCCACTACTGAGCTCTACACACAGAGATGAAGCCAGACAAAAGAATCTGGGCGCACACACGCGCACACAATTTCTTGTATAGGTGAGGACATTCCAAAGACACTGTAATTCTACACCTACACCTCAGTAACCAAAAGGTTCTTTCTGCTTTGAGTTTTTCCTAAAAAAGTTGACTTTGTGGTGAAAAACTGCATGTTACCTTGAAATGTCCCCACTTCTACTGATATTCAGGTTTTCCTATTATAATTAAGACATTTGTCCTCACAAAGAGATAAAAACAAACACAAGCACAGATCAGTGTAAAAGGGGGAAATTAACATCCATACAAGCTCTTTGGTCTCTAGCTTAAAAGATATTCGGTACATCACAGAGACGGACACAGATGCACTCGCACACAACATGAAACTGCATTAATGAAGAAATGCTAAATTTACCCAGGACATTTGGACATGCGCGTTTGCTGAAATAACACTCAATTTAGCTGCCAAACCATAAACCTCTCTACCCACAATGAGACCCACCCTGCTTTTATCCCTCCATCTCTCTCTCTCCTTCAAACAGGGGAGGAAAGTGGCGCAACGTAAAAGGAGCGTTTTGAAATCTATTCATTATTCATTTATTCTCTCGATTGTCTGCTAAGTGCCGTGAGGACCAGACGACTCCCAGCCGGAGGACAGCATGGTGAAGAATGCACCCGTTTGTTTATCTGTATTTATTTATTTATTTCTTCCTTTTATTTCCAAAAAAATAAACAGACAAAAGCAACAGAGGCACAGAGTAATTACTAATTGATAGGTTGCCATGGCGACAGGTAGCAGCCCTCCCAAAGATTTTAGAACTGATACACATCTGAGCACAAACAGGGGCTGCAAGGCTCAAAGATAACAATATAATACAGACTATAACAAGACAATCAGGTGATTTCTTAATGTTAATTAATCAATTTAATTCAATCATTTAATAACTACATTCTTCTCCTTTTTAAGAAGAGTTGGAGTGGTTACCTTTTTGCAATATATTTCTGATTTGACTGGACACAGGGACAATTTACTGCCAATCAATTAAAGGGCAGATTGAAATAACATGTGGTGTGAGACACCTAAGACTCTCTAAGGCTTCATACACAGAGAAGGGTATGAAATGCAGATTCTGGAGAAACACCCTCAGGGTTCTGAGGGCTAAGAGATGTAAGCAGACCGCGATTCTACCAGAGACTAGGGTTGCAACGATTCGAAATATTTGGTGGCATAATTATAGTCTGTGAAATAATCATACTTTCACGAATATCACAGTTATTTTACGTGAATTAATTTCACAACTCTATTAACATAAATAAATCATACAAACATTCTATAAAGGGTTCGAACTTCAGAAGCTATTTATTGCTGCTTTTCAGGGATAATGAATGAAGGTGAGCATGTTCACGTTTTCTGAGCTCAGCCTTGAACGATGAGGTGAGAGAATATTGCCATTACTGCTAAACACTCTCTCAGAAGGGACGCTAGTAGCTGGAATGTACCAGCACTTTTTTGCTACTGCTTTGGGAGCTCCTTTGCATGTGCACTGGGGTGGAGGTAGCTCATTGGGTAGACTACATGCCTCTGGACCAAGAGGTCATGGGTTCGAATCCTACCTTCAGCAAAAACCACCACTGGGTCCCTGAGCAAGTCTCTTAACCCCAAGTTGCTCCAGGGAGACCCCTGTAGTTAGGGAATGGAAGTCACTTTGGATAAAAGTGTCTGCTAAATGCCATAAATGTAAATGTAAATGCACTCAACGAAACCAGTGGGTCACTGTCCACATTAACTGTCGGGAGGAACATGGCAAGTTTCATTTCAGTATCACCTTTTTGTTCATGGAAGGATTGGTGCTTACTGAAGATTTAAGATGCGGGTTGCGCCTTTGTTTTTGTCCTTTATAGAACCACATGCGCCTTTGGTTCTGGCTGATTTGTTTGCCGGTGTTGGAGAAGTCTTAAAGGTGGATTAATCGCAATGTTTCACACCGCAGTTAACAGTCAAACTGGTTAATCCCTCAACCCTACCAGAGACCCTCTCAGATTACACCATGAAGACTGAAGTAAAGTTTGTATGTTAGCTGAGAAGTGTGTTGGTTAGGTTAGTTTATGACATGAACACGTAACTGTTTTCCTAAGTGCACAGTGAAGAGGAGGATCTTTAGTCTCTGTTTGAAGACAGTGAGGGTCTTAGCAGTCCTGGCGGTCAGTAAATGTTTGTTCCACCACTTTGATGCCAAAACTGAGAGGCCTTGATGCACACTGACTTCTGGTCCAAGCCAGGCTGTGCTTGATGATCTAAAGGCACTTTTTTACACTGAAGTTGTATCATGTTTTGATTTGTTCACTGTATCTCATTATGTATTTTTTGGCTCAATTCACACAGTTTATGGCCGTTTGTCATCCCAAAACCACATCCATGGTGTCAAACCAG
The DNA here is from genome assembly GCA_037974425.1 of Phenacogrammus interruptus. Lineage (NCBI taxonomy): Eukaryota > Metazoa > Chordata > Actinopteri > Characiformes > Alestidae > Phenacogrammus > Phenacogrammus interruptus. The sequence continues at coordinate 7,800 of JBBPCW010261896.1, forward strand.
CAGAAAAGTGTTCTGCCAGAGCTGCTTTTGTTATTGTGGTCCTTTTTAATAGTCTTCTTTGATACTTTTGTCTCTGTATTGTTTAGGTGTGTGATGAAATCCTGACCCAGCTAACTTGTTAGTGACGTCCTGGTTCACCTTCGTGTTTCTCACAAAGTTAAAAATAAATTTGTCATCAAAAAAGTGAAATTTTACATCAGCCCAGATTTAGAGAAGTGTAATTAATCAACTTCCCAGTTGTTAGTTTGCATCTCCATTGTTATATTGATTTATTACATTTCATTGAATTTTTGCAGAGTCTTTTTCCAAGTCCATCTGTTGTCATGACAACATTTCGACTGATGAGAAAGCAGTGATGCCCTGCTGTCGAGAAGCTCAGGTACAGCTCGTTTAATGGAAAAACGTTTGTTCACGGTACAGCGTGGTTCCTTGTGCAAGTGGAAAAGCGGTATAAGACATATTTTTTGCTTTCAAGGCAAAAATTGATGTTTCATATCTAATGGAGGACCACAGGAACCCAGTGAAGGGTTTAAAGTAGTGACTGGTCTTCAATACACTAAACTTCTCATTTTCAAGATTCAAGATGTGATGAATAAAGAATCTTGAATATGAGAAGTTTAGTGTATCGAAGACCAGTTCTGAATCAGCTGTAGAGGTCTGGTGTTCCTCAGATAAGGACCAGGCAGAAGTGAGTTCTTCTAATAATCAAGAAGCAGGAGAGTGTCTTTCTATAGCTGTTTTCAGTTCCCTCTCCTGCCCTCAGGGAACAGGATCAGGCACATTATCCTATTAGCTGCGATGCTTCTCTGAGCTAAAACACACTATAAGGACACCTTTTCAATCAGGGGGACATCTGGCCTTTCTGGAGTTAAACTAGAACAGAAAGGCATGTGGTCATTAATCCTGGCCTTAAGGATGTTTCTGGTTCCTCAGACCAGGTTATTGTTTTACAGGCTTGCGAGATGACCTACAAGATAACTTCCAGCCTCAGAAAAAGAAAAGAGCTGCAGGGACTGGAGCGCGGGAGGTACTCTGAATAACATTACGGCCTTCTATTTCAGACATCACTTCCAGCAACCCAGACTGCAGAGTACATGACTATAAACATGGCTAATGGGACTTTCAAACTCTGCAACTTAAGTGGAGCTGCAGAAACAAACCTCATGGAATGAGAAGACAATCGGATCAATGTTGAAAGTGATCTGAAGCTCATGTGGATCAAATTGTCCTTTCATGGTTATGGCTTTGAATCATACAGGGCTTTTAAAACTGGAGAGTTACCTAAAACCAGAGGGGCACTGAGAAGGGGAACATGTTGCAGAAGTACAGAGGAACTAAAATGGCATTCTTGGAAATGAGGGAACGGACAGTCTGCCACTTTCACTGCCAGGATCATAAAGACACGCACGCACGCACACACACACAAACGCACACACAAAAACTCATACTTCGTAAACACACACACACAAAAACTCATACTTCGTAAACACACACACACAAAAACTCATACTTCGTGAACACACACACACAAACTCATACTTCGTAAACACACACACAAAAACACCTAGTATACACACATGTACACACACGAACACACACGTACACACATGTACACACATGTACACACATGTACACACACAGCCAGGTGTCATGCTGTTGATTCCATTCGTGCGACGGGTGGATCTGCAGCTGGATGCTCACCTCACTTCCAGATTTAATTGATTTGTGCACTTGGGTTGATGTTAAAGCGCAGTGGCACTTCAAACCCTGATGTGGCACCAGAAGTCTAACACAGCCTTGTCTTAGAACTGAATGTAAACATGGATAAATATGTAAAATCCAATTACATCTGGGATCTGCATATCCCACTTGGTCAAATAAAAACATATCAAAATATATCAATATCTGAACAAATGTTCATTTGTCATATGAATGCTAATATAGGCTGCAGCCCCCCTGGGCCACGCAAATACTGAATTAATGAATTAATTTAATGTTATCATTAGTTTAGTAACATTCATGTATTTAATACAACTAAACACACACTCGAAATACTGCAAAAGAAATTCTATCACTGCGTCAAACTAATACAAGCAAATAACACTGCCAAGCTGTTGTTTTAGTTAGAGGCCTGTATAAACCCTCTTTATGGAGAATTAATTATCCCCTATGTTTATTCTTAATTACTACTGCACTGTAACCATAGCATCCACAGCTTGTGCTGTTGTACAACAAACAATCATCCTGTTGAACGAGTGACACCAGAAAGTCAAATGAGTGACCCCAGCATTGAGGTGAACATCGTCTCACTGACAAGGAGAAGTTTATCTGCTCTGTGGTCAGGCGGCACAACCAGAGCAAATACGAGAACAATTTTCAATACAAAGTAACAGACCATGGCTAACCTGGCTAGAACCTGTTTTTTTTTTATTTGTTTTTTTTTATTGAAGCACAGTCACCTCAGGTGTGACATTATTCTCAACCTCCGAAGTAAATGGAACACAGCATTAAATAGCACTTCTAACATTGTGCTGTTTCTTTCACTTACAACATGAAGTCCTGCTCCCAGCATGGCTGGTCTCCCCGCACTGTGATGGTCGTGCTCTTGACATTCTGCACCTTCAGGGTCACGTAGGCATTGAACTTGTCTGGAATCGAAAGATTAGAGAGAGGATGTTGCCTTTTTACTGATGCAATCCATATAATTGTGAAATCATGACATTACAAACATGAACAAAAAGTCACAAATGCACATGTATCGTATATGTATATATACATAGACATATACAATATGTATAACCTGACTATTGCAATAAAATCTCTAAAAGTAAAGCAGTAAAGCAGTTACAGTATCTCAATTTTGAACTTACTATAATAAGTTTATGCAGCTTTATTAAACAGACTAAACATTCTCCACAACGGGGAGTCATTAGCACAGATGTTACTCATCGAAAGAAAGGAAACACACACTAGCCATATCTTAGTACCTATATTTAAAGTCTCAATTTTCTTCTGAAGATTTAAACATTTGTTGCTATAAACTGCATGTACATTAGTTTATATTTGTTAATATTTGAAAAATATAATTGACCGTAATGATTCACGGAAATCAGAGAATGGTAAAATGAACTAAATTTCAAAGGATATCAATGTATCAAGGTTTTCTTCCAAGTCATTTCGGACCATTTCTATTGCTCAGTTGACCTTGAAATAAGTGCACCTCTGTAAATGCATCTCCAAATAACCACAAATGCAAACTAAACCATTCTTGCTAATAGAACAAAGGACCTTGTGTGTTCTGAAGTAGGTATATTTTGAACTGTGCAACATTTTAACCCTCAGCATTAGCAGTTTCGCTGAATTAAAGGGTCCTTCAGATATCAAACATGAATAATGCTACATCAGAGTTACAGGATGTATGCAAATATAAAAGATAATGTGGTTTATCCTCCTGTGCATCTGCCAACATAAATCAATGCTACACAATGACTTTCTACATCAGATTTCATGAGGATCCAAGAGAGAGGAAAGGAATGTGAGAATTTACTGCTGAAATCTGTATAATAAAAAGTACTATGCGAAAGTACTTGAGTACCCCAACTTTCTTTAAGTTTTGCTTTGAATTACTTTGTTGCTCCAAACATACTATATTCTGCCTCTCAAGCTCTCTTATATTTGGCAGATTGAGTAGAATAGTTTAAAGAAACGGAACAAATGTGTTATAGGCTGCAAAATGCTTAAAAATACAAGATGTCTAGACAAGGGTGTTCTGCTCACTCAGCATTCAGCATCACCAGTATACTGATCACGGCCTGATCATCTGAAATCACCTGCTCCTGTTTATTTACTGGTTAGATGCGCTTTGTTCTGCTTGAATGATTCATATGCAGGTCACCGTGTGTCTTAAACAACAATGGAATTTGAAACTGGTCAGGTTCAGGGACTGGACTGAAATTGAGTCTTTGGGAATCCTTCAGGAAGCCTGGAGAACTGTACCTCAAGACTACATTATGAATAAAGTCTGACTCTTTGGAAACACTTCAACTACAAATCATAATAATAATAGTGATAATAATGACCAGGCGCAGAAGAAGAATACGAAGAAGACAGACTAACACATTATCAGTGTGTGGAAAAGTACAGTGGTTGGGCACAAACACACTAGCATCATTTCTCCTGGGGTACTAAAAAAGTGTGTTTGTGTGTGTGTGTGTGTGTGTGTGTGTGTGTGTGTGTGCGCAAAGCATGAGAGAAAATCCAGTGCTCATGAGATCGGATCGTGGCTACATAATGTGTTGTTGCCCGAGTGAGGATTAGTCTCAATCCCATCTATTCCCCTCCCCCAGAGAGAGAGAGAGAGAGAGAGAGAGAGAGAGAGGGAGAATAAGTGAAGGAGTAAAGAAGAGAGAGAGAAGTTAGGAAGTGAGGGGTAGAGAGAGGAAGACTTCTCAGGCTAATTTCAAATGCAGAAATCCTGAGAAATATAGTTTAAAAAGCTCCTCCAGTCGCATATGTGCTCTCTGTGTTTCTGAATCTCCAGAATAACTGAATCAAATTGAGCTGGAGTTGAAAGTTGAAAGTAAAACAGAAACTGAACTGTTTCCTAAAGAATCATCAAATCAGCGAGATCAGAGATTTACACACGACTGGAGGCAGACAAGCTGTAGGCCGATTACAGAGACATGACATAACACAGGGCGAGAGAGAGAGAGAGAGAGAGAGAGAGAGGGAGAGAGAGAGAGAGAGAGGGAGAGAGAGAGAGAGGGGGAGAGAGAGAGGAAGAGAGGGAGAGAG
>JBBPCW010261956.1:0-12587 GCA_037974425.1 Phenacogrammus interruptus
AAGGGATTCAAAAGTGGAATTGCTTCAAAGAGTGTCCCCATATATTTAATCTAGTTGCACTTTGGGTGTTGAAAGTTCTTCACAAATTGGAAGAAACTTGCCTAAGCCATGTCCCAAATCTTCCAACCTAATACCAAATGATGTTACCCAAGGTTCTATATGTAACCTAAAGGCACGCTTTCAGAACACCTGAAAGGGTCTAACAGCACCTCAGATCTGAAACAGTCTCAGGTCAGTCCCCCTTCAGGTCATTCGGCTGTCTGGTCTTTCATTGGGGTCACAAAAACAGATTAATTAACTAAAGACCCTGCGTTTCGGTGAGCTTGACAAAGTGTGCCAGTGTTGAATGTGAAGTGCCAGCACCTCTTAGACATTAATGCCCCAATCTCCTCAAGCATTTCCTAATCTTTGTGTTTCCTCAGGTCTAACAGGATCTCGCTAATAAGGCCCTTTTGTTTTAGTTTTGTCCGACATTGGCTGCGCCGAGTGTTCAGCAGTTGAGGATTATGTATCTACTGTGTTGGGTTTAGTGCCTTTGGCTGTGACTACCAGACATATTATATATCAACAGTCGTGCAGAACGCAGCAGGCAGAGGTGGCAAATGGATCCCTACATTAGGTAAATTTTGGTTCTAATGGTGAGGATAGAGTTGCGTAAGTCTCGACCCATGATGGATGGAGGTATATATTGTGTGTTTTCACCTCGGGGTTCGTTTTAAGGAAAAGGTCTTGATTTGGATAAACAGGCTTAACCCGAGTTAAACCAACAAAATTGTCCTGAGATGTTACAGTGCTATTTACAGTATCTCCATGGCCAAGCCATTCCTATTTTGTCACTAAAAATAAGGTTATGATTACGTATATTTATAAAAAAAAAAAATTAATGTCTGGAGCTGGCCCTTAACACTGGAGAGCAAAATGGTACTAACTGTCACGGCTCGGCCAGTGACCGTTAGGGGTCACTGCTTTTGTTCTGTTTTGTTATGGGATTTTGGGGACTTTTATTTTGACTCTCTGGTCTGTTTGGTGTCACGTGTTTTGGTTTCAGGTGTTTTGTGTTCTGTGTCTAATGACTGACGGTATTTAATTTCTGTTTGTACATCACCCCTTTGTCAGTCAATCGCCTCATTTTCATGCCTGTTTTCCACGTCCAAGTTTATGCAGCGGCCCTTGAGTCAGGTTTTGTTTTTCCTTTGGTTTCTGTTGAATAAAAGAGCACTGAAGCTATAGATGCAAGCTTGTCCTGTCTCTGCTACCCCCGAGGTAAATCACCGAGGCCGGTTTACCTGGCCCCTCGTGACACTAACGCAGTATTTCTTTAGAAATGCTACACCACAAAACTGTTGCTAAAGTAAGGATTGGGTTTAGTTTGTTACGAAAAATGGGCAAAAATGAAACAGACCTCAGCAGGTTTAGTTAAAAAGCACTTTTCTGGCATATATGACTGTCACTTCTATCAAATTTCAAAATGTCAAATGTTTTAAGACAGCCAGAGGCATATAATTTAACCCAAAATATATAACTTCTGATATAAACTCTCCTTGTTGCACTTTCAGATGAATAAATTTAACATGCGTTTCCCTCCCACTTAACTAAACCACAAATGTTTTGTATGACATTATTAGAGACATTGTCTGAGATTTATTAAACTTTAATACTGGCTGAAACAATACATTGGTTGCACCCTAAATTTTCAGTTATTAGGGTTAATTTTTATGCTTTTGTATTTCAATAATTATCAAAAATGTATTAATTGAACCCTAATATTTTAACAGCCAAATGATATATCGGTCGCACCCTGCTAATGATTCGTTACTTAAGGGTAAATTTCATACTTTTCATTTGAGACAGAAGGTGTGCTTAAAAACGTGAAAAAATGATGTGTGTATTTGTGTGGATTGTATAACATTGTGTCAACTGAGACTGAATGTGCTACACCACCATCTGGACCTCCATAGACATCTTTTGTATCCTCAGTTTGAATCCTCTGTTCTGTTTGCTCCAGTCGCTAAAGGACTCAATTTCAGATTGCAGTTTATCAGAGATATTACTGCTCATTGTGTCCCTGAGTTTGGTTGCCACAGAAGCCGAGAGGCAGCCGTGTCTTGACAGCCGGACTTGATAAAGCATGGTGAGAGTTGAACCAAGTCCAGCCGTGTTTGTGCAAATGTTTTTTTTACACGGAGACTGAGCACTTAGCAGAATGAGTGCAGTTTGGGTTTTGAAGTTTAATCAATTACTTCAAGCCTAACCTGCAGACGCTGAATGATTCATTGAGGTAAACAAAGGTGACCTTAGTTTGAGGGGATTTAATGTAGGCCTGTTGGAACTAAATATCAGTCGGTTGTTCTGCTTTGCTACGATTCATTAAAATAACTCTCGGGTCTTAAGGAAGAACGCGATTAGTTTGTTGGAATGTCGGCTGGAAAACGTGAACAAGTGACCAGTGGCTCAAGTACGCAAACCAGGTGTGTGTGTGTGTGTGTGTGTGTGTGTGAGTGTGTTGGTACAAAATAAGTGCCCATACTTTTCTACCCATTCATGATGTTTTTTCTTAATACTGTGAGAAACCTGACTAATCACAGTTTATGTGGGTGATGGATAAGACTTTTCCTCATTAAATAAGCTGTGATTCAGGTAATCACTAATCAATAACAAAATGAGGTGCTTGTGTAGGAATTTAACAGACATGGAATGGTTCTCCTATTCAGGTGCAGATTTAAGCATAATTTGCAGTGATCTCTTATTTTTTCCTGAGCTGTGTATATATAGTGTACAGATCTTTTTATAACATACTATTATATTGTAGATTTTATTTCTGTTGATTATGCTGCTTTTACTTTTTTCTCTTCTACTGTTTCAGTTTTGATGTTCATTGAATTCATTACCAATCACCAGTCATCTGGACCAGTATCTCCAGTACGCCAGCACTTATCCTAATCACTCTTATACTAGTGTAGCATACTCTTATAAGTGTCACTGGGGTCAGTGGGTTTTCAGCAATTACAAGGAAATGTATGATAGTAACAGTCTGTAGTAATTACCCAAGTGTTAAACATGCAGCCAGTAGAAATTAGATTGAAAACAGCTATTCCTTTAAATGCAAAACAACCACTGCCTTAACAATTTCATTCACCTCTTAGCTTTTCTCACATGATTTATTTAACCCAGTCACATGACTCCTATTCTCACTCTTTGTTTCCCTCCCCCTCTCCCCAATCAGTCACTTCACCACAGTTTTTTTTGACAAAGTGCCAGCCCTGAAAGCTCAAAGACTAACCTATTGTGTGAGAAAAGGGTGAAGCCACTACCATTTTTCCCTCAAGGCAACAACTGCTACATTACTGCCCCCCTTCTCCACCCAAACTGCTGTTGTCTTTCCCACTTTCCCACTTTCTGACATCACAAATTTGGGTAGACTGTTCATTCACAACTGTTGTTTTAGGGCTTGAATTTTTTCTCGATTGTCAATTTTCTTAAACACGTAGTGGTTTTGGGAAGGCAAACTTGCCCGATTTCTTAGCAGTTTTGTTGTTTTCTGTTAATTAGATCTTCCTTTTCTTCTTTTGTTTAAATTATTTACACAAAACGACATTTATCTTATTTTATGTTCGTGCTTAAGGTTAGATTTTTGTACATTTTTAGATGTATTTTTTTGTATTTCAAACACTATGATATTGGATTTGACTTCACCAGCTCTTCTGTTTCAGTGCATGGTGTCTGACTTCTGAATCACCGGGGGGACGCTAAATCCATCAATGAATTCCATCAGTGTTCCATCAGCATTACCATATAATTATATTACATTTGCTGCCAAACACTTCATTCTAGAAAAAACTCAGAACTGTTTACCATTGTGTTCGGTACCAGTGTTCGGTGCTATTAAAAACTCACAAAAAAGTTATTATATAACTTTTGGAGCATTATGGTTGGTTTTTGAAGTGAAAGTGACCATTCTGTCACCATAGCACACAGTGAGAATAGCACAAAATTCTTTCTCTGTATTTAACCCATTCACCAGCAGTGTGTGGGGACAGTAACTCACGGGTACCTCAAAGGTGCTTGACAGTCTTTCTGGCCTAAAACAGATTTTCAAAATGTATTCATGGTGGACAGACATGCAGGATATTGTAGATACAAAGAAAACATATTTTTCCATATGTACCACAGTCATCAACATTACATACTAAAACTTAGAAGACAATTGTAAGTTTACTTACAAGTGAATAGTGTATTTACACTATAGATATTGCAATCCCTGGTTTCTCTACAGCAGGGGTCTGAAACTTCAGTCCTGGAGGGCCGTGATCCAGCAGGTTTTGGTAATTTCCCTGCTTAGAAACACTTGGTTCACCTCATCAGTTAATTGTCAGGTTTAGTGAATGTGTTTGAGGAGGGGAACCATCAAACAGTGTTGGACAGCGGCCCTCCAGGACGGGAGTTTGAGACCTCTGCTCTACAGTGAAATATGTTAAAATCAGTGGAATTTCTTCTTTACGAAACTACTCATATTCTGGATCAGGTATGTAGAGTAGGGAAAACAAAAATGGGGTTTCCACGTCTGCGAATGATTTGAATCATAAGATGTAGTAATTTACACATATTCCCTCTATAAAAGTGTGCGTGTGTGTGTGCGTGGAAGAGACAGGATGGCAGTTGGGAGATGGGAAGATGGTCAGGCACCTGTCATTTAAATGAATGGCATGAGAAACAATGGGCTTTGTACAGGAGATGAATTGCTCAATGGACACCTCAGTGAATTCACCCCTCATTACTTGTGGCTTCATTTACACAAGTCTGTTTCCTCAGGCTGGCTCTCAAACTTCTTTCCCGAAGGCCCAACCAAACAACACTAACTTATGGGGTTACAATTTCATTCAGGAAGCCAGAACATTTCAAGAAACCCGAGATACATCTTCCAGACAGGGTGGTCCCCGTCTAAGGGTTTTGATAGCTGACCAAAAGAGAACATAGATAACATAGTATTGTTAAAATGTTGAACTAATGACCTTTAAATGACTTATATTAAAAAGTATTAATGGAAACTCATTAATTACATGAGTTTCTCCATCATTAACTGCAGTATGCTTGCAATTTAAAGAAATCAATAAATACATTTAGCCAAATGACTGAATCCAAGCATGACTGGTTAGTCAAAATAGAGAAAGACCTTGGACTGGATGTTATCTTTAAGCTTCATGCTAATGCAATAGAACAGTCTTTAACTAGATTGCATTTCTGCAAGAAAATGTGAAGTGTGGTTACATGGCTGCCATAAAAACAGAGTTAAGAGACATCAAGACACCGGTTTTATGGGCAAAAAAAGTAAAATCTTTGTGTGCTGCGGATTGAAACCAGCACTGATTCTCTTTATTTAGTGCCCGGCGTCTTAGCATTTAGCCGCCGTAGTGGGTGTTAGTTCGCTGTCTCTTACCAAGCCATTTATGGTTAAGGACGGCTGAATTGAGTAGCTGCATTCACGGGCTGATTATTTTTCAATAAGCCACAACAACAGTCAGTGACGTGTCTTTTTTTTTTTTTTAGTAACTAACCTGAGCTTTAGTGTCTTGATACGTTATGTTACGTTATTCCGCCGACATGTCGAGCTTGGAGAGCTGCTTGTCAGTGAACTATGAGGGCCAATAAATAAATAAATAAATAAAATAATAGTTAATTAATCGTAAGCAAGTTAAAATGTTCAATTAATCGAGATTTTGATTTTATGCCAAATCGCCCAGCTCTACTCTCAATCCAACACACGTTTTAAAGGCGATTTGACCGACCATCAGCTCCCTCTCACCATATTTTACAGAGGAGACTCTACCACAAAAAATTCATCAAACGATCAATACTCAGCTCCTTATCATCCGATCAAAAATCTGAATATGCATAATGGCAAGAAGCAGCACCAAAAAAAACCCTTAATAATAATAAATATTAAGAACAATAGTACCATTGCTTCTGCGATCACACTAATAAGCGGTCGATTATAGTATCGCTTTCCTCTGACATCAAGCTCAGCTGCTAAAGAATGGGCTTCATATTGCGAACTGATTCAATCATGTTGGTTTCATAATGCTGGGTCACTGCTTGATGAGATGATAACTGCTTCAAGGAGTGTGTGACATTGCAGCAAAGACGATGCCGAGGGGTTGTGGAGTGTGTCTTAGAGTGTTAACCATCTCCTCACCTTTTCTCCACTCTTCTCTCTAAAGCAGAATCTTTTGCCAAGAAAATGTTCATGATAAAAGAGATGCAACAGTCAATAGAAAACAGCTGTTTACAGTTATACACTTCTGTCAGCCTTCATTAAGACAAAACGGAAAACAAAACGGATAAACGCCGCTGCTACAGACAGCCAATTGAACAACGTTAAGGCTGGGGAAATCAGATTCCTCCATGTTTGACAGTTGTTACCACAAAAATTGATTCTACATCGGCACTCCTATTCCTGAGGGGTTTCCTGAGGGGTTTTGTGAAACCAGACTCTATTGTCTAAAAAGGCCTGCATCGTTCAGCTACACTGTGATGTTTTTTATTATTTCACAATAAGTCATACCATGTCCTAAACCAAATCCACAAGTCTGTTCCACCTTAAAGAAGAGCTGGATGTGGCTTGAAGGGGTTGAGAGGAGTTTAGTGGATGTATTTACAGAAGCTAAAAAAGTTCAATTTGGACTTTCTTGACTGATTGAAAAATTGAAAATGTCCATTCCATTCCATTCTGTGCCATTCCCTTTTTTAACTGTATGCCTTTAATTGTCTGCCTTCTTGCTTACAGGCGTAAAGTTATAATTTAATTTTTCAAGTATTATTCAAGCAGAGCTTACAGTGCTTTTCCACTGGTACAAGGCACCATACCACACCACAAAGACATGTTTTTCCATTAAAAGCAACCATAACCTGAGCAGTACCTAAACCACTAGACAGCAGGGCCAAAAGTGGTCCACAGCCGAGCTGACCGCGTTACTGCTTTCTGATTGGTTGAAATGTTGTCAAAACATGGAAAGAGGCTGTTGATTTTTACGGTATGCATAAAAAATAACAGGAGATTCAAACCAACGACTGGGAAGTTGACAAAGTACAAACACTACTATCTGTTTGGGCTGAAGATAAATTTCAGTTTTCTAACAGGTTTATCCTTATGTTGTGAGAAATGTGAAAGCGCACCAGACCATTGCTAACAAGTTAGCTGGGTTTTCATCACATGGCTAAAGAATGCTGAAATAAATTCAAAACTAAAACAAGACTATAAATGATAAAACACCTCAATGACAAGAGCAGTACTGACAAAAAAAACTTTCCTCTGGTTCAACTCCATGTACACGACTGGCCATAAACTGTGGGGAGAGAATTGTGTCAGAAACACCAGGCTGAGATACACTGGAAAATCAAAGTATGCTGGAAGTTCTGTGTCTTTGCAGTACAGTTAAGGCACAGCACGGTTCCTGTATGCCTGTGGAAAAGGGCCCACAGTTAAACCAGTCCTCTGGACTCAGCAAAAATGTGGACTGCCTGAACCGCTGGCTTAAGCTGACCTGAGAACAGCCTCAAGTCAAAGGGTGAGATTCATCCTCACCAGTCTATTAATTAATTATGTGCAACGGCAAACTCATCACAGGCAGTATGGAACCGGAGGCTCTTAGTGACATCAGAGACTTTAATAAGTAAAAACCTCCAGGATCAAATGAGCCGCCTGTTCGTGGAGTACAGGGTGGGTTTTCGAGTCCAGTTAACAGGTATGGCTGCTTATCCCTCGTCAGGGAATTTGACTGTGCCTGAAAGGCCTGTATTTTCAAAATGATGCATCAGTACTCATTTCAGATGATCCATTGTATGTAATTAAATTCACAGTTATGTCCTGTAACATGCATAATGGACAAATGGTGACAGTAGCAGCCTAAATGTTGTTCATTATGTCAAGGTACCAGTGAATTGGATTTACAGTAGACTCAGGGTAGGTTTAATAAAGTCATGGTAGGCTTCCCTTGCTTCACTTTTTTCTCTTAAAACTGAGGAACTAAACTTCACTTAAAATGAAATAATTCAACTTCTCTTAAAACAAAAAAGCTACACTCCTTTAAAAACTAAAGAGCAAAACATCCATGAAAACTAAAGAACTAAATTTCTCTTTAAACTAAAGTAAACTACATTAGCTAAATGTTTTTAAACAAGCAGACGCACTAGATGATCATTTTATTATGTAAGGTCTGATTGACAACCGAGCTCAAACAGAATGAACACACATCTTTACTTGGGATTAAGTCATTCCACAGTACAATGCAGTACAACGATCCAATCATGTGTCATCTTTATCATCAACTTCAGGGAAGACTTACACATCATAAAGTATTTATTCAATTTTTCTGTTAATTGAATCATTTGAAACCGAATCTGCTCGATTTTATTGAAAGGATATGTATTTTTTTTTTCACATTTTTTAGTGCTGAATGTTAGTGTATATCCTGAAATACAGTGTTACTTTTTTACAGTGTCTGTTTTTCTGTTCAGCTTGGAAGTGTTTACATGCCAGGTGTCGGTTTGGGCGTGACAAGAGTGTCAGAGTATCTTGTCTTTTGTACTGAGGCTGATAACACAGGAGAAAGGGGCTCGACTGTAGAAAATGTGCGTATATCAGCTGTGACAGGTCTGTGTAAGACGAAACCCAGTGCCTTACTACGGAACACTTGCCCACTCATTGTCACCGACACAAAGCCTTCCACATCAAAAGAAACTGAGCTTCTTTCACTATAAAAGCGTATGCGGGTTGGTAACAGGGCTGCTGCTTCATTATGATTCGGCAGTTATGATGTAAACATGTAGGCCGGTTGTGTGGTTACCATCCCACACTGACTGTAAGGGGCTCACGGTGGGTACCTGTTTAGACAGTTATCTTGTTTAACTTCCAAGTTTATGGTTGGCTTAACTGGCAATTCAATGTTTCCTGACAGATAGTACAGAATCATTCATTATGACTTACGTTGGAGTGGCTTGGAATGATAGTAGGAGATTAATGTAAATCTAAACTAGGTCTAACAGCATCCACCAGGACATAAAAGCCACCAGGGAAGTATTTCGACACTGTATTTGCTGAATCACTCTTATGTTGGACAGTCTTTGCTGGAACTGAACAGGTTTAGAACACTAAATGTGAAGCAGGTTCCGATTGGTCGGTCTCACGTCTCCCTAACAACCTCTGCTTTGTTGTGACGTGACGTATTTGTGTATCCAAATGAGGAATGGAGGCATGGGTTGCGAAGTATGCAAAGTACCTAGGTGGTGAAAGCATATAGTACATGCTGCATATGGTTCAATTTATTTAGTGATTTGTAGCTTTACGAGGTTATTTGATTTAATGTGGCAGATTCTGTTTTTTTCCAGTATGTTTAATAAATAAATAATCATTGTGCATTACAATGGGTTCTCCATGGGGAACAGATACCTGTTTTCAGTTGGAAAATCAACCAGAGAATGTAATTTGACCAGATGTACCCAAACTTTTGCACTGGATTGTGTGTGTGTTTGTGTACACAGCGAAGGTAATAGGGCACTTGCGTTACAAAACCCTTCCGTTGTTTCGATATTTTGGACAAGACAGAGAGGATTTACAGTTATATAAATGTATTTGAGCTCAAATGAGCAGCTGCCAATGTTTGATTCTGTCTGTGGTCATTTGACAGGATTTCACAAGACATTATGTAATGAGTTATTTTTGTTCTGTAAAGCCAATTACCGATCATTTCTGACCTCGAAATTGGTTCTTGTGAATTCCCTTGAAGCTTTGTGTACTTTTTGTCGAACAGAGTTTGGACTCGATCTGTCTGTGGCATTTTTTTACACATTGCAGGTTGACTTCAATGACTTCCGCTAAACAATACCTCATGACCTTCTCCCACTGTGGCCCTTCCCTTTACTGCACAGCCAGACCTCTTGATGTCCTTTCCCTCCTCTCTTTGTCCTAATTTTGATCGTTCTGGGATTCCTCGCATGATTGCACTGGAATAATTCTGTTTTCTGTCTGTGCTTTCGTCCCCCCTGCAGGTCCAGAGAGCTGGCCTTTAACCTCTCTACGGTGGGCGGAAGCTGGGAAAAAGCAGCGGGCCATTATGGATCGGGCCAGCAGGAGTGTTGACAGGCGAACTGGAGTGTGAAGGGACTTTGCGATACCTGTGGCTAACTCCTGAGCCAGTTGACAGGAAAGGACATGGCCACATATTACAAATGTGCAGTTCTGTCTCTTGTGACTATGTCATCCTACATTTATTCATCATGAGAGTATATTTAAGAAATCAGTTTCATTTCTTACCATAACTCAAACCAAATGAACTTAACCAAAAGAAATTAATTCGTTTTAATTAAATTTTAATGGACGCTGAAGGTCATGCAATGCTATCTAACCAAGGTTAGAGATTTTCAACCTTTTTTTGATACTTGAATATTTAAGAAACTAATATTCAAGGAGTATCCAACAAGATAAGATCTTGTGATGAATATGTACAGCTAGACTTGTACTTAAAATGACGCCCACCTCTGCCCCCATCTCGAGGGACTCGAAGGACACAGTACTGTTATTAATTTAGTTTGTTAAACCAAATCATTAAGAGCTTTAACCCACCGTAAATCCTGGCCAACCTGGACCAGCTCCACCGCTGCCACATTTTGTGGCCTTTGTGACAGCCACCATAGCCAGTGAGGCAACTACCATGGACCCAACAAGTGAGAGTCCCAGTCCTCTACCCAACCCTCCACCCCTTCCAGACCCTTCTGGACGCCCCAAGCAAGATCCAGGCCCCAGTCTTGCCCAAAGCTCTGGGCCGAACCCAGCCCTTGGTCCTCCACCCGCACCTCCACCTCCTCCGCCACCTCCTCCACCTCCACCCCAGGCCCTGGGCCAAGCAGGACAAGCACATGCCTCACGCAAGAAGCGGAGAGTACGCAGCTTCTACTGGAAGCCCATACCAGAGGAGAAGGTCCGCGGCAAGCCCAACATATGGACTATGGCGGTCAGGCAGCAGCAGTACCAGATTGACGTGAGGACCGTGGAGGAGCTCTTCGGCCAGCAGGAGGAAGTGCGGACCCAATTGCACAGTGGGGATCCCAAGTCTGGGAGATCCAGGAGTTCCTTTAAGGAGAGTAAAGATGAGGTGAGTCCATCTAGCCTTATTGAAGACATGATGAGGTTCCTAGTCAGGAAAGTTTGTTAATAAAGCAGAGGAGACGTCATTTTGAAACCTTATACATTTTTTTGCTCCAAGTTACCATGCATGAAGTTAGGTTAAAAAAAAAATTGCCCCATATGTAGTGAATCAGGCAAAACATTTGGAATTTGTTCAGGTTTGTTTTTCTTGAATGTAGCCAATATCTGATGGAAGCATAGAGCATGTAGTCTCCAGAATGGTAGCTTTATGGCAGAAGAAGAAGAAGAAATCCTAACTCTTTTTCAAATTTGTAAAAACAAACATACATGCAGTTATGAGATCCCTGTTGTTTCCTTTCTTTCAATGATGCAAATATCTTTTACCCTTGTGGACAATATTCATAAACATGGCAAATACATACAAAGTACTGTTCATTGGCATTGGTCCTACAGGTTTGCTATGAGTAAACCCTTTGAAGCAAATGGTCTTGGATGATGAGCTGCATTTAGGTTAATGGGAAATGTAAATATCCTAAAGCATTATCCGACTAGAAGTCATAAAAGTTGATTAGGAAAGCCCATTTGAATTATTGAAAAAAATTATCTGGTATTACATATCTGTGTAAAAACATTTGCTTCCTTGTATCTGTTGGGGCAATATGTGCAACTAAAAGTTTCTATTAATTATGTCACTGTTAATCAGTCCTGGAATTTTAGCCCATTCCGCCCTACTGTTATTGGTGGGTTTACTCACGTGAACTGTTCGCATCCTGCCACAACATTTCTCTTGGGTTAAAGACAAGACTTTGGCTTATCCATTTCAAAACATTAACATTAACCCAGATGCTGTAAAACAGGCCCAGACCAGTGTGCTACCACCACCATATTTCACAGATGGGATACTCTAATTTGCTAGAATGCAGAATTTTCCATTCTCCAAACCTAACGCTTCTCATGTAAATCAAACTGTTCTATTTTGTTCTCTTCATCCACAAAACATTTTTCCAACAGTTTTCTGGCCTGTCCATTAAACCTTTAGCAAAATGTAGACAGGTTGCCACGGTGTAATTCTTGAAAAGCAGTGGCTTTTGCAACACATATTCAAATAATCTTTCACAGTTTTCTTAATTTTTATCTCATGAGCTTTATAATATTAGCAAATGTGAGGAATGATCTTTGTTGGTCATCCACTCCTGGGGAGGGTGACAATGGTCTTAAATTTCACCCGTTTCTACACAGTCTGTCTGACTAGTAAAATCCAAACTGTTTAGAGATGATTATGTAACCTTTTCCTAAGGAAATCTCCTTTGTTCCACTAACGTTGTGAAGATGAGACTTTGATAGATCCCTGTCATTTAAATAAAACATGGTACCAGAGGTGGACAAAGTACTCACATTCAGTACTTAAGTGAAAGTACAGATACCACTGGTCCAATGTTACTCCAATACA
>JBBPCW010262008.1:0-12584 GCA_037974425.1 Phenacogrammus interruptus
TAAAATTAACAACATATTTTATTCATAATTTCAGGTTTTATGCACTTAAAAGTATCGAATCCAAAAATCGAAAATCGGGGTGTCTCACATGACCTGGTGCACTGGAAGTGACTCACGTAAGGTATATAAACAGGAAGTAAGGTCAATATCATCACACAGACATTGAAGTTGCTTTGTTTCATGCCTGCGTGTCATTCAACCCTTATCAACCTCCAACTCCAACTCTACTCTCTACGGTACCATGAGTACTCCAACTCTACTCTCTATGGTACCGTGAGTACTCTGACTCTTAGGAGTCATTCGTATAATACCTGTGTGTGTTTTCAGAACGCGAGTTCATATTGGTGTGGACGCAAGTTCATATTACTCTGTTAGGGAGTGTTCTGAGATTAACTGCGTGGCTTACCAACTCTTTTGTGCTCTCTCACGTCTGAGTCCTTCCACCACACTACACAGTGGGTACAGTTCACTCAGTATTCTGCCTTCCACCATGACAGTTAGCCATCTCCAATGTCTCCATAATGTGCAAAACCTTCTCACACTGGGCAATAGCGTGTAAAACCTAGTGCAATTTGTATTGTATTTTCATATTAATTCTTCCAGTGCAATTTGTATATAATTTGTATACTACTATTACTATTTGTTTGTTATTTAACTCTCTTAGTTTAGTCACGTTTTAACTTTATGCCTCACACTGAGTCGACTGCACCTTAAATTTTGTTGTTCTTTGGAAAAATGACAATGACAATAAAGATATATCTCATCTTAATGCTATGGCTAATCGGATTTACTGTGATGTCTTTTACTTCAGTGCACTATACATATTTTCATATAATTACTTCTATATTCTTTTTTTTAAAAATGGGCCATGCAATTCTTCCTTGTGTTCTGGGTCACTGACTCAGACTCAAACATCAGCCTTTCATGAGGAGCAGGCTGAGTATCTAAAACTGGATTAATAAGAAAATCTAAACCTTGTGGCTAAACTTATTAAGTACAGTGAATTTAGTCACAAACTTATTTCAGGGAATTGAGGGGCCTGCCCTGGGGACAGTTTGGTCCTTCTCTTCTGAGAGTGACATCATGTTTACCAGTCAGAGGGTTATCATGGGATAACTATGACCATGTGATTGAAGGGGCAGTGTTTTATAAATCTGGAGCAGTTTGTGGCTTTGTTCATTGTGCAAACAAAGGTAAGATCCAAACAGGGCACACATTTTACACATGATTGTCCTGTATATGATTTTAAACCATTTCAGCTCACAATGTAATCCTGAGTTGATTTTAATGACCGTTCCTGTTGTTGTGGTGTTTGTTAGTTGAAATGTGATTCTGGAGACCCCTCCTTTCTGCTAGTAATTGCTGATTGGTTCATGCCTGAGTTTTGTTTATCCAAATGAAAGGTTTAATGTATTATGTTTTTCGGGAACCTCTTGGTGATCAAGTAGGTTAATGAACTGCTCTAGGGTTCATATCTGGTATTTGTTTATCCAAAAGGAGTGTAAATCATATTTTATGTTTTATTACTTCACATTTCTCACAATTTGGGGGAACCTGCTGTCGGTCATAGCTATTGTTCACTTCAAGCAGCTGCACACACCCACTAACTACCTCACTCTCATTCTTCCCAGCATGATGCGCTCTGTGGGGACCTCCTGGTATTTGGGGAGCCTGTAAAATTCACATCAGCCTTAATGCTGCAACACTGGTCTTTAGGTCTTTATCTAAATCTTAGGGACTGAGAAACATTTCAAATTATTTTCTGTAGTTTTGTAAAATTGAGCTGTTTGATGCATAAGTTTTTATATCTCTTATTATTAAGAATTATATCTTCTAATGTGGTTACAGGAAGAAATCATCTCCACAAACGCTGGTCTTCAAAATGAACTTCAGCCAATCTCAGATGGTGGACATCACTCCACTTTGCTATGAATTTGTAAACAAATCTTGTCTGAAGCTGGTCTATCCGCTGTACCTGAGGGTGTCTCTTTATTTGCTCTTCAGTTCAGTGGTGATTTTAACAGTATTTGGCAACCTCTTTGTCATTCTAACAATTGTTCATTTCAAGCAGCTGCACACACCGACTAACTACCTCACTCTCTCCCTGGCTGTGACTGATCTTCTGCTGGGTGGCATTCTGATGCCTCCCAGCATGATAAGCTCAGTAGAAAATTGCTGGTATTTGGGTAATATATACTGTAAAATACACAACAGCATTGCCATCACATTGTGCACTGCATCCATTATAAATCTGTGTTTAATATCTATAGACAGATACTATGCTGTATGTCACCCCCTGCTGTATCACAGTAAAATCACCAACTCTGTCACAATGATCATGATTTCTTTATGCTGGAGTGTTTCGATAGCGGCCGGATTCGGAATAATATATCCAGATCTCAACATTTTGGGAATTGAAGATTATTATTATGAAAATATTGACTGTGTAGGAGCCTGTGTGTTGTTTCAGAGTGCAGCCTCCAGCACAGCTTCCTCTATTCTTTCCTTCTATCTTCCAGGCCTCATGATGGTCTTGATATATAGGAAAATCTTTCATGTTGCACAAAAGCAAGCGAGATCTATTCAGGACTCGAAGTATAAAGGCAACACACAGTCAGTGTTAAGCAAAGAGGAGAGAAAAGCCACCATAACCCTGGCTGTGGTTTTGGGGGTGTTTCTATCACTTTGGACACCGTTTTTTATCTGCAATGTCATAAATCCTTTCATCGGGTACTCAATTTCTCCAGTATTGATCGATATGCTGGCTTGGACTGGTTATCTGAATTCAACCTGCAACCCTATAGTGTATGCTTTGTTCTATAAGTGGTTCAGAAAGGCCTTCAAGATGGTGTTATCAGGTCAAATCTTCCAGCCAGGCTCCTCAAGAATTAATCTGTTTTCACACTAAAAATGATTCAAATGAAACAATTTTTAATAAAAGGCCATTTTCACTTGTTGCAAATCAGTTAAACTGCTCTCAGTTATTCATTCATTTTATTGTGAAACCATGAAAAAGTTCTTTTGATTTCAATTTTTAAACCTTTCTCAGACTTAGTCACTTTTTAGAAGGTGATATTCTAGTAGTTGGTGCTAGGATGGTTCAAATCTCTTCAACAACGATTCTGAATACACACAAAAAAAATGTGAATCATTTTTCAGTGATGAATGTTGCCTGCACTTACCTCATGATTCTTTATTATGAAAGCAAGGAAATGATCTTTTATGAGGTTAATTGTAATCTGCAAACATACCAACATGTATCTTGGTAACAAGAGTTTTATCAACTGTTGGTGACTTTTTAAGGACGCAGTTAGCTCAGTAGTTAGTTAACTTAATCTTAATGGATCCTTTTAATCTATGACTCAAATTAATTTTAATGCTAAGAAACAATGTTTATAGGTATGACAGTGTTATATTTTATGTCACCAAATGAACATTTTTTACAGCTTTGTACTAACAGAAACATATGGGTTCTCACTTTGACCTTAAAACAGAGCCAAAGAGAATCCAGCATCACATCATTCCTTGCATCATGATGATGCATAACTGGCATCTTTTATGTCACTTTTGATGTTCAGTGTGTGGCCCTTAAGGCATTAATCATTAAGTTATTAACCACTATGCCAACAACTTCCAAACAGTCAGACATTAGCGCTTCATTGATTATCCATATGGAAAAAATTGAGGCTGGTGAAGTTAAATAACTTTATTTATTAGACCAGATTAGTCTTCACTTGTTTGGCATTTCTTAATTTTATAAGAAAAAAATACAAAAGCATTAACTTACAATTAAAAGAAAATAATGGATGTAAATGAAGGGCTTTCTTACTTAGTATAATTTAACCCTGGAGATTTTGTCTCATGACAGTGGATCACTTTTTGAAAGGCTGCATTAACACAGGAACCGTTGCTGCATTCCTGATATAATCGGGGAAAGGTCAAGTTTGGGATCATAGAGGGCCGGCCTTTTTTGTTTGCACTTTTTCATGATCCCCTTGACTATGCTCTGGTGGGAAACCCTTGTCCTATATTTGAAAGTTATTTTGACATATGAAACCTACTTAAACATTGTTGCAGACAAAATTACCCACCTTTGTGACTGCAGCAACAACCTCTTTTACCAGAATGTGCCCTAACGCACTGCAGTAATTGCTCAGGAACAGTTTGAGGGAAAATATATTCATGGCGTTGATTCAGCCTCCGAATTCCCCAGATCTCAATCCGATCATTTACATTCACGGCTTTTGGCTGATGGTTGTATCCAGAGTGATGTATATCAGTGCTCAAGTCCACAACTGTTTCTTACCTGAGAACAGCTTAAATCCACATAAACTATTCCACCGAGATACTGCACATTCTATGCATCTATACAACATCTGTCACATAATACCAGAACAACATACGCCATAGAAAAGTCAAGAGAAGAGAAAGGAAGAGGTTTTTTTTTCTTTTTTTTCTTTTTGTAAACAGTAGACTATGAGACGTAGTTAGTCGCCGAGGTGCTCCTTGAAGAGTTGGGTCCTCAGGCAGCTCTTGAAAACAGTGAGGGACTCCACAGATCTGATTGGAGGAGGGAGTTCATTCCACCACTTTGGGATGGGGGGGTCGGGGGTGGGGGGGGTGAGAAGAGTCTTGACGCATGTTTCCATGTTTTTTTGAGCAGCGGAGGCTCGAGACGAGTTGTGGTTGAAGCCCTGAGAGGACGAGAAGTGACCCGTTGTTGGATCAATGCTGTTATGTATGTATTTCAATCATATGTGATGTGCTGAAATAATGATTTAGATCTTCGAGGGGCCCACCACGCAACTTACATGCTTTAAAGGATTTCCTACTAACATCATAGTGCAGACGCCACAGCACTCCTACAAAACCTTTGTAGAGTCCATCGATGGATCATACATGTATTGTGAGGACAATAGTGAAAGTGACCATTTGTCATACGTGAACAGCACGAAATTCAACCTCCGCATTTAACACATTCACCAAGTGAAGCAGGAGGCAGCCAGGGACAGCAGTGTGTGTGGACGGTACCTTACTCAGGGTACCTCTTGGGAATCAAACCCAGACTTTCTGGTTGCAGGGCGAATGCCCTAACCACTAGGCCACCAGCTGCATTAAATGCATTAAGTGAACCTACACAATGTTAGCTTGTTTTAATGCTATGGCTAATCTGTGTATTTTACTTTACTTCACTCTACCCACTTTCATAGCGTTATTTCTCCATGCAGTTCTTCCTTGTGTTCAAGGTCAGTGACTGTCACAAACATCAGCCTTTCATGAGGAGGAGGCTGAGCATCTAAAACTAGATATATAAGAAAATCTCAACCTCATGTCTGAACTTAGTCACAAACTTAATTCAGGGAATTGAAGGGCCTGCCTGGGGACAGTTTGCTCCTTTTTTGCGAGAGTGACTTCATGTTTACCAGTCAGAGGGTTATCATGGGATAACTATGACCATGTGATTGAAGGGGCAGTGTTTTATAAATCTGGAGCAGTGTGTGGCTTTGTTCATTGTGCAAAAGGTAAGATCTGACAGGACACACATTTTACACATGATTGTCCTGTATGTGATTTTAAACCATTTCAGCTATCTTAACGTACATATAACCCTGAGTTGAGTTTAATAACTCTTCTTCCATTCTATGTTTCATTAGTTAACATTTCACACAATTTGGGGGGAACCTGCTGGTGATCATATTGATCATTCACTTTAAGTAGCTGCACACACCCACTAACTACTTCACTCTCTCTCTGGCTGAGGCCAAACTGCTTGTTAAAGGGGTTGTGATGCTTCCCAATATGATGCTCACTGTGGAGACCTGCTGGTATTTGGGAAGTTTGTAAAATTAATAACAGCCTTAATGTCACCTTGTGTAACATCATTATTTTGCAGGATGACACTCCCTCCGGGACCACTGGCCATTAAAAATCTTAGCAACTAAGAAAAAGAATTACTTTTCAAGTTATTTTTTTGTAGTTTTGTAAAATGTAGCTGTTTGTTGCATAAGGTGGAATTATATCTTCTAATGTGGTTGCAGGAAGAAATCATCTCCACAAACACTGGTCTTCAAAATGAACTCAAGCCAAGCTCAGATGATGGACATCACTCCACTTTGCTATGAATTTGTAAACAAATCTTGTGTGAACTTTAACTATCCGCTGGACCTGAGGGTGACACTTTACTTGCTCTTCAGTTCAGTGGTGATTTTAACAGTATTTGGCAACCTCTTTGTCATTCTAACAATTGTTCATTTCAAGCAGCTGCACACACCGACTAACTTCCTCACTCTCTCCCTGGCTGTGACTGATCTTCTGCTGGGTGGCGTTCTGATGCCTCCCAGTATAATAAACTCAGTAGAAAATTGCTGGTATTTGGGTAATATATACTGTAAAATACACAACAGCATTGCCATCACACTGTGCACTGCATCCATTATAAATCTGTGTTTAATATCTATAGACAGATACTATGCTGTGTGTCACCCACTACTGTATCACAGTAAAATCACCAACTCTGTCACAATGATCATGATTTCTTTATGCTGGAGCGTTTCTATAGCTGCTGGATTCGGAATAATATTTCCAGATCTCAACATTTTGGGAATTGAAGATTATTATTATGAAAATATTGACTGTGTAGGAGCCTGTGTGGTGTTTCAGAGCGCAGCCTCCAGCACAGCTTCCTCTATTCTTTCCTTCTATCTACCAGGCCTCATGATGGTCTTGATATATAGGAAAATCTTTCATGTTGCACAAAAGCAAGCGAGATCTATTCAGGATTCAAAGTATAAAGGCAACACACAGTCAGTGTTAAGCAAAGAGGAGAGAAAAGCCACCATAACCCTGGCTGTGGTTTTGGGGGTGTTTCTGTCACTTTGGACACCGTTTTTTTTCTGCAATGTCATCAATCCTTTCATCAATTACTCAATTTTCCCAGTATTGATTGATATGCTGGCTTGGATTGGCTATCTGAATTCAACCTGCAACCCTATAGTATATGCTTTGTTCTACAAGTGGTTCAGAAAGGCCTTCAGGATGGTGTTATCAGGTCAAATCTTTCAGAAAGGCTCCTCAAGAATTAATCTGTTTTCCCACTAAAAATCCTTTCAGATGAAACAATTTTCAATAAATGAAGGCCATTTGCACTTGTTATAACTTCATTTCATTGTGAAACTGCGGAAAGGTCTTTTAACCTTAATTTTTTAAACCTATTCTCATTTTGGTAAAACCTTTAATTATTGTCTCTTTAATATAGAAACATCTCAGTCGTGGTCACTTTTTAGAAGGTGATATTGCAGTAGTTTCCAGCTGTCAGGAGTTTCAGTGTAAATGTTCAGTGTAAGTCTGTTGGTTTTTAAAATAACACACAATAAATGGAACATTAAAATGAAGGAAAACATTTCTTTAAAAAGACATATGCTCATTTCTGGAAAACTGTAAGACACAATTCCGGGGCTTTTTTGTTGTGTAAATTCTTCTTTAGAAAAAGTTTAGGAAATGAGCCGTGTCAAGATTCAAAGATTCAAAATGTTTATTGTCATATGTAGTTGTCTTTCTTTGCTGTCCACACACAAATGCTGAGGTTAGGTTAAGAGTTTTATATAAAAGATAAAATGTACAATAAATTATATTAAAAAAAAATATATATATATATAACAATAAAAAATAAAAATAATTGTAAAAAATTACAGTATGAGATACACCAGCTGTTAAGGAATCTGATGGCAGTGGGGAAGAAGGAGTTGTTTAGTCGGGAGGTTGTAGATTTCACACTTCTGAACCTTTGTACCGAGGGAAGGAGTGTGAACAGTCAGTGTTGGGAGTGTGTATGGTCTGTGAGGATGGAGGCAGCTCTCCTGTGGTCGTTGATGCTCTGCAGAGAGGGCAGCAGAGTCCTGGTGTTCTTTTCCACAGTTGCTATTATGGTGGCCCAGGGTAAGAGCCCCCCACAGGTCTTTATTTTGGTTAACGTACTCTTAAGATTTAGTTTGTATTTCTACCCCTTGGGATTTATGAGGGGGTCACAACAATGAAACAAGACACTGATTGCAATAGGTAAATTATTCACAGGACATTTATTGTCATTTGTGAGCTCCACCATACAAAATGTTTCCCCACACTGGACTAGACTCTTCCACCTCCACACAAAACACATGTGATTGCCCACAGGTAAACACACTGCAAATGCGGTTTCAAGTTAACACTCAGTATATGGAGGGAAGGAGGGCAAATACAGTTCCACACTACACAGGAAAATCGTGATCACTGCAACTTCTACACTCAGGGGAAGGTAACGAGAAATGGGACCAGAGGGACACATGATTTAAATGTGCTCACACCAAGGAAAAACGGGAACAAGGAAAAACAAACACAAAGAAAAAAGAATATCTTAAAAGTCCCAGAGGGCCCATGTAACCAAAATAAATGAAAACAAAAAACAAATCGCACAAACCCTACAACTTTCAGGCAGCACCTGTCTTTCTCCTACGTCTCCTCCAAATTCCAGAGCTTCCTTGATTTACCCCCACACTGGTCTTAGCTGCCTTGGAGCTTTGCTGTGCCGCCTGATCCCAATTCCCCCAAAACGGCGTCTGCGCCTCCAGTCACCCTACAGCTCCCTGCTGCCGCTCCGGGCCACCTCTGATACTGACTTGCACTCCGCGGACCCTGCCGGACAGACACTGATTTTATTATTCACCAAACACCCCCCACCCCCCTTAAATTTCTTAGTTTTGCCCATACCCACGCTGCATTGTGCAGGCCAGACAGTACTGAAATAGTCTCCCCTTTCTAACACTCGGGTTGGTCTGTCATGGTGACGCACACAACACCCAAACTTCCCAAACAAATGCTGCAACAGCGAAGGGACACACACACAATGGCTGTGCCAAAATAGACCACAGGAAGGAGAGACGAACACACACAATGGACAACAATAGAGCGCTCCAGCAAGTAAGTGTATGTTTATATTACCGAGTGGTAAAGAAACAGGGGAAAACTACCGTGAGTTTCACATACGTGAGCATTTAGGCATCTGTGTGATCCTTTAAACCTGCTAATAATGTCGGGTCTGCACCCCGTGAAAGTAACGGTAAATCAAACAAATATGTAATGTACTGTGAGCGTGACTCTGTCACATGATCTCCTCCTCCTCGATTGCAGAGCATCGGCAATCTAGACAGATATTCCACCAACAAATTGTGTTTTCCGGATTTATGTCGGATGTTGAATCTGTAGGGCTGTAACACCAGATACCATCTTGTCACGCGTGCATTGTGGTCCTTCATAGTCTGGATCCATGTCAGGGCCTGATGGTCGGGAACGAGGTCAAACTCTCTGCCCAGCAAATAATATCTCAAGCTGTCCAGGGTCTACTTGATTGTGAGACATTCTTTCTCAATTGTGGAATATCTTTGCTCCCTGGGCAACAACTTCTGGCTTAGATACAAGACTGGTTGTTCTTCCCCTGGCTTTCCTTTTGCTAAAACTGCCCCAATTCCTACAGAGGAAGCATCAACCTGAACAAGGAATCACTGGGTAAAGTCAACACTTTGCAGGACTGGGGAGGAGCACAGACAACACTTCAAGGTGGTGAACGCTCTCTCACACTTCTCCGTCCACACAACAGGATTCCTGGCAGCTTTGCTGGTGAGATCAGTCAGGGGAGCAGCGATGGTGGAGAAATTGGGGATAAATCGTTGGTACCACCCAACAGGACCTAAGAAGGATTGGATCTGTTTTCGGGTGTGAGGACGACAGCTATTTTTAATAGCTTCTACCTTGTCTATTTGTGGCCGTACCTCCCCATTGCCAACAAGATACCCCAGGTACTCTGTTTCAGACTTGGCCCACTCACACTTCTGGACATTCAGAGTAAGCCCAGCTTGTTGGATTCTATGGAGAACCCTTTGAAGGTGATGGTAATATTCTGACCAGGACTGGCTGAAAGTGACCACGTCATCCAGGTAGGTAGCACCAGGACCCTATCCATGAATTGTTGGAATGTCGCCGGTGCTCGATGAAGTCCAAATGGCATCACGGTGAACTGGAAGAGCCCTACAGGAGTTCTGAAGGCTGTGTACTCCCTGGGCTTTTCCTCCAGTGGCACCTGCCAGTAACCTTTACAAAGGTCCAGTGTTATGATGCACTGGGCCCGACCAGTCTTCTCCAGCAGGTCATCTATCCAACATATTGGGTATGCATCAAACTGTGAGACAGCATTTAGCTTTCCATGCATATCCGAAGGGACCGATCCTTCTTTGGGACCACCACAATTGGACTACTCCATTCACTGGTAGATGGTTCAATGACTTCCAGTTCTTGCAAACTCTGGATCTCAGCTCTTAGCCCAGCCGTGAGGGTTTCCGGCACCCTCTAGGGATGCTGTCAATCTGGAGAAGCATCGTTTAGATGAATCTTATGCTCCAACACTTCAGTGCAGCCTGGTCTAGACTGGAACAGAGTTCCTCTGCTCTCATGCCATCATGTCATCATCTTCCTCCTTATCATCGACATTCACTTTACACACCATCACCTTGGCTTCCGTTTTTATTCCATCAGGCTCTTGCTTCTCTTTTCACTCCTTCAACAGATTTACATGGTACACCTGAGTGGTCTTTCCCTTGTCAGGGTGGTGCACCTCTTAGGTGACTGGATCCATTTTCCTGGTGAAGACATACGGTCCTTGCCATTTAGTGAAGAGCTTACTAGTACTGGTGGGCAGCAGCAGCAGGACCTTCTAGCCTGGCTGGTACTCCCGTTGTCTGGCATACTGATCATACCAGAGGTTTTGTGCCTTCTGTGCCTTCCGTAACTTTTCCACAGCTTCTTCTCGGTACTGGTTTAGCCGGTCTCTCATCCGTAGAACATACTGGACAATACCCACCTCTGGTGCCACACCTGTTTTTTCTTTCCATGTCCTCTTCAGCAGGTCCAAAGGACCCTGAACCTGCCAGCCATAGACCAACTCTGATGGCGAGAAACCTGTGAATGCCTGGGGTACCGCCCTGTAGATAAATAAGAGGAAGGGCACCCACCTATCCCAGTCTTTCCCTGTGTCTGCGACAAATTTCCTCAGCATGGTCTGCGACAAATTTCCTCAGCATGGTCTTGAGGGTGTGGTTAAATCTCTCCACAAGTCCATCTGCCTGCGGATGATAAGGACTGGTCCGGATTGCCTTGATGCTGAGTTGTCAGTGGAGCTGCTGCATCAGTCGCGATGGAAAGTTTGTCCCTTGATCTGTAAGTATCTCCTTGGGGAATCCGACCTGGGAGAAGAGCTGGACAAGGGCACTTCGATGACCTTCGGTGTTGTAATTGACCAGAGTGGAAATGCCTCTGGATAGTGGGTAGCATAATCACAGATAACTAAAATGAATCTGTACACAGCGCTACACTTCTCGAGAGGTCCCACCATATCCATAGCAATGCGTCAGAAGGGAGTAGAGATCACGAGTAACGAATTCAGAGGCACTCTGTCAGCTCTCCGCACCGCACCTGTTTTTGACACACTGGACAGGAGGAACAATATTCACGCACTTCAAAATATGGAAGGCCAAGAGAACTGCAAACTTATCCTATGATATGTTTTTGTGAGTGTGGGCTGGGCATTTGCTCCCTCATATTTATCCCCTTTTCCAATTGCT
Source organism: Phenacogrammus interruptus (assembly GCA_037974425.1). Taxonomy (NCBI): domain Eukaryota; kingdom Metazoa; phylum Chordata; class Actinopteri; order Characiformes; family Alestidae; genus Phenacogrammus; species Phenacogrammus interruptus. The sequence continues at coordinate 11,646 of JBBPCW010262008.1, forward strand.
CTTTTAAACAGTGATTTTAATGACCCATCAGCCCTTTCCAAGGCCCCAAGGTTATCTGGGACTTCCCACAGACCTTCCGGCTCTAGCCTCACTGTTTCTGGTTTAACCACCGGCATACCTATGTACTTCTCCAGGCGCCGTTGGCTGCGTGACTTTTTAGGACCTTTGGACCCGCCCTGACACAGACTACTACACAAGTCTCGCAGTGGTTCAAGCCCTACCCAAGTCTGGGCTCTGGTAATGACTGCACATGAAACCTGGACATCTGTGCATTCACCCTTGTTAGCTGACACCACAAGCTGGCAAATCCCTCCCCAAAACGATATCAGTTGGCAAACCCCCCACCACACCAACATTCACCAGGTATATTTGTGCATTCACTGACACTGTAGGATTGTAGGATATTCTTTCTTTTCCCCATGGACACATTGCACCACCATTTTACTAGCATAGTTCACCCTGTTGGATGGCACAAAACATTTATTTATAAGGGTCACTGAACTCCCAGTGTCAATCAGTGTTTGAACTGCTTGCCATTCATAAAAATTTCACTTTTCACATCAACAATATCACCAAGACTGTCCCCTTCCTTTGGTACATAAGAAAAACCCAAAACCCATAGGACAGACAACAGCCTTATGATCTGACTGCTGACAATAGAAACATACATAGATGTATGATAAAAACATCCAAGATGGCGCCGAGTATGGCAGCCTCAGTGCTCAGCTCTCAAGTGTTTGTTTTGTTTCTGTTAGTTTTCCCTGTTCTTTGTTCCTCAAACACCATCAGTTTTACCAGGGACGAACTGCTGAACATTCGGCAGAACACTCCACAACATCTTCGACCAGTCTTTGAATATTCAGACGTTTTGCTGGACATTGTAGTCAGCGGAGCCGCGGTGCTGTGGACGCGCTTCAGGACGCGCAGACGGGGGAAGCG
>JBBPCW010262061.1:0-12579 GCA_037974425.1 Phenacogrammus interruptus
CTTTTAATTTTTTAATTACTTTAATCTTGTTTTCTCTTTATACTAGATGACCGTATCAAAGATGGAAATGCCTCTTCCTATTGCTCTGCCCATCGAAAGAGATGGAACTATTCCAGCTCTTGAGAAATTGGAAACCATTCGTGAATACATTAAGAATTTGGATGTTCGTGAAACCATTAGGAATCTGGACATTCATGCTGCTTTTCAGAAGTTTGACATTAATGACATCATGGAAAAATGGGAGAAGTATGAGGAGAGTCTGGAGAACCTGAAGGAGAGTCTGCTGAATGAAATTCAGAGGCAGTTGAATGATGCAGTCCAGAATTTTGACATTCAGGATTATGACATTCGTGCCATGAGTTCAAATATTTATGCCCTCATCGAGATATGTCTGGATGTTTTTCCAGAACTGAAGTTTATTCTGTAAATTTAAAGGAAAAATGATTAAATAAGGTCAAAGCATCCAAAAATGAAAAAACTGTATTTGAGTGCTTATTTGTTTTGTTTAGAAAATGTGTTGTTAGAAGGTTCCCTCTCCTCATTGCAAAATATCCTTTTTGTGAGCCAAATTTAGTTAAAAAAAAATTTCAACATCATTATCAGTTTTATGTGCCAGTTACAATATTAGTCTGAAGCAGTCTACAAGCCAGACAGAGTGTTGACTCATCATCAAACCAAGACTGTCTTTAGTGTTACCTGACCAACATAAGATCTATTCAAATTTTACAGCAGATATTGTCACAAATCAGCTTTACAAAATCAGCTCAGGTCTCTGATATCTAACAAAGCAGTTAGGTATGCCCTGAAATACCCATTTTATGCCAAATAACACACTACAGCAACTTAAATAATTATTAAACAACTAGCTCTAATTCAAGCACTGAAAGAAATACAGAAGTTATAGAACAGTGTGGTTCTGATTTTTCAACAAGAGACATCTGTAGTATGTTTCTAATATAATCATTAAAATTTCCTGATGCCTGAAACATTACCTGACAATAGTTCTTAGATTTTAGCCTAAAACATGTTAAAATTTCTTTACGGCTAAGAGCTATATGTTGTTGCACGAACTGCAGACACACACACACACACACCATGGGTAGTCGAAGTGCTCCGTAGTTTATTCTTATCTTGACACAAAACAAAAACAGGCATGAGAGCCAGACTCAAGAACATATGATTACTTCACCACAAATGAGAACTCAAAGGTGAGGGTTGACCACAACACAGATTGGTTCTCAAACCAAAATAAATACTCCCACAAAGCCACAAACCAATCACCCTTAACACAATCACTTAACACAAAACAGCTGAAACTAATAACGTAATAAAATCCCCAACTAAAACCACAAAACACCAAGCCTCTAGCTGCCACCCACCATTACAGGCCCCTGCCCTGACATGTAAGCTGTTCCAAGACAAAATAGTGTCAAAAGAAAACTTTTAACTTTAGTCTTAAGCTTGTCTAGGTCATAATTGATCTATTTTATGATCAACTGCTTGTCCCACAGAAATGTATCTTTCAATGTAAAATTTTAAACTTTTTACATGGCAGTTTTGCTTTGTTCTGAACAATCCCTCCTCTGTCTCACAAATATCAAGATGAAATAAATGTATTATATTTGGCTCAATATATACAGTGCACTCACATACATCATACATAACGAAAGCCAAATGCAGAATAGTCACAAATACATGTAAAAATGTGGGCTAAATGCCTAATAAATTAGGTTAAATTGCTCTTTAAAATAAATGACACCACTGGAACCAATGAAAATATAATTTTAAAAAATCAATTCAGTTTCATTTAAACGGCACTTTTTTTTAATCACCAACTGATATTCAAAGTCTGGCTCCAAGCCCCCCTAACCCAAAGGCAAGAGAGGAAAGCCACCTAAAGACCGAGGAAGATTCCTTGGGAAGAGCCAAGACTCAAAAGGGAAACCCATCCCGCTCTGGTCGAGTCAGAGAGAGAGCAAGAGTAAAAGAAATGACCATACAAGATATCAGATTTAATCAACAATTGGGAGTCTATGGCTAACGAAGTAGGAATAGTTAATCAGAAGATGTGGTTTTTGTTTAAAGAAGTCAGTGTGTCATTTGAGAGTCCCCAGCCCACACCAACAAGAACAACTCTCACTGTTCATAAGAACAACTCTTAAAATTCTGGGGACTAGTAGATAGCCAGGACCCAGTGTGTAGAACTCAGAAAAGAGATAGGCGTTCAGAAGCGAGGCCTTTCCAGGCTTAATTTGTCTATAATTGAATTTTGTATGAAATTTGAGCAGAAGCCAATGTAGAATTGATATCATACTCTTGTGATCAATTTTCCAGTAGAGGACTCCTCCATTACCAAAATGGCTGCTCCATTTTGGTAATGTTCATTTAGTTTTTTGTTGAATTAGTAATCCAGTCGAGAGATAATAAAGGTGTGAACTAATTCTTCTGCTTCTGCTGCTTACTTTCAAAACAATGAAAAGCTATTTTAGGAATAGTATCAATATATGTGCATTGGAGGACTGATCTGATACAAAAGTGACACTGATACTTTTTTCTTGACACAGGAGAACCAGCAAGATCTAGCATAAAATTGGATTCTTTGTTTGTGGCAGCTTTTGAACCTTAAAGAAACCAAAAGTAAAATTTAACATCAACTACTGAGTAAGCCTCAAATGTGAACACACCACAGAACAAAAATGTGAACACACCACAGAACAAAAGGATCACAGCACATGGGGACAGTACCTTGCTCAAGGGTACCTGAGTGGTGCTCCTAACAGTCTTCTATGGGCTTAAATGCCCAGCCTTAAGTGTGACAAACACAAGAAAACTCTCAAAAATCAGGTGTCACGGGTGCCTAAGTCGAGTAAGGGGAAGGAACCAAAATGATGTTTTAGTTTCACAGGGGAAGTAGTTAGAGGAGGACCACATCCATAGAGTTAAGATGGCTGCCCCCATGGCTCCCTAGAAAGAGTATTGCAGGAAGAAGCGAGTGGAATTAGTCTCAGGTGTGTGTGGTTGAGGTGATTGGGCACACGTGGTGGGGTGAGCTTCTTTTTAGGTGCAGACGCTGTGCTGAAAGAGGTGCGGACGGGCAGAGCTAGAGAGGAACAGTCAGGCAGAGCTGGAGGCAGAACGAAAGGGCAGAGCTCGAGAGGAGGATCAGATGACAGTGCGCTTCTCCACAGTGACGGGCGACAAAGCGGTGATGAGGGGGAAGCGACAACTGACGGTCGCAGTGCAGGGGGTCGCGATAGAGCACGAGGTGTGGCTGGCTGAGGTGGTGGAGGAATGTATCCTCGGCATGGACGCGCTGGCCAAGCTCAGAGCCACAGTACACACCGGGGCGGGCCAACTGTACATGGCCACTCCAAGAGGGGCTGCACCACCGTGCAGCAGAAATAACATGGACGCGGAAGTGAGAGCGGGAACGAGAGCATCGCGACCGTCCTTCAAGACACGCCAGGCTGTGAGAGAGCTGCAAGAGAGAGACAGTGAGGGGCTGGACGCGGAGCAGCGCGCAGAGCTGAGGTGGCTCCTCAAACAGAATGAGGACCTGTTTGCGTTGCGAGATGAGGAATGCACGCGGACCGGACTCGTGCAGCACCGCATTGAGACGGGCAGTGCTGTGCCGATTCACCTGCGGCCACACCGACTCTCCCTGGACAAGCAGCAGGCGGCGGAGAGAAAGGTTGAGGAGATGGCAGCGGCTGGTGTGATCGAGCCATCAGACAGCCCGTGGGCAGCCCCAGCCATGCTGGTAAAAAAAAACGGACGACAGCTGGCACTTTTGTGTGGATTACCGGCGCTTAAACGAGGTAACGGTAAAAGACTCCTACCCTTTGCCGCGCATTGATGATTCACTAGACGCGGTCGCGGGGTCCAAATGGTTTACCTCCTTGGACTTGCGGAGCGGGTACTGGCAGGTCGAATTAGCCGAGTATGCAAAGCCGAAGACGGCATTCACCATTGGGCACAGCCTATGGCAGTTTCGGGTGATGCCGTTCGGCCTTTGTAACAGCCCAGCCACCTTTGAGCGGCTGATGGAGTGCGTATTAAGACGAGTACCACGCACAAAATGCGTGGTGTATTTAGATGACCTGCTAGTACACGCTCGCACGTTCAAGGAGGCGGTGGCGAATTTGGCAGAGGTGCTTGGAGCTATCCGTGCCGCAGGGTTGAGGCTTAACCCGGGGAAATGCACGTTTTTCCACCAGCAAGTGTCTTTCTTGGGACACATAGTTAGCGGGGATGGGGTGGCAACAGACCTGGAGAAGGTCACGGCTGTGCGCGATTGGCCGACGCAGAGGAGCGTGAAGGAGGTGCGGAGCTTCCTAGAGCTTGCCTCTTATTATAGGCGATTTCGCCACTATCGTGCGGCCCTTACACCGGCTGACAGAAAAGGGAGGTGGGTTTCGATTGACCAATGAGTGCAAGGGTGCGTTCGCGCAGTTGCTGGAGGCGTTAGGACGGGCGCCAGTGCTGACGAGCCCCGACATGAATAGACCCTTTGTGGGAGATACATATGCGAGCAACGAGGGCATCGGGTCAGTGCTGTCGCAAGTGACGGACACGGGGGAGCGTGTCGTGGCGTACTTTAGTTGTGCCTTGAGCCGAGCGGAAAGAAATTACTGCGTGACGTGGAGAGAGCTGCTTGCAGTGGTGAAAAGTCTGTGCCATTTTATGCCTTATCTGTGCAGACGGCGATTTCTGCTCCGCACAGACCACGCGTCGCTGACTTGGCTGCTCGGGTTTCGAAACCCAGAGGGCCAACTCGCACGCTGGCTCGAGGCACTTCAGGAGTACGACTTCGACGCGCAACACGGCCGGGGTGACAGCATTGCAACGCCGATACGCCTTCGCGGCGACCGTGCGAGGCAGAAGAGTGCCATTATTGCGCGCGGGTTGAAGAGAAGAGGTGCGGGGAGCAGCAGGGGTTTCGCGGCAGCCGTCCAATTGGATGGAAGGGAGGACATGGACCGGTTGCGGCGAGAACAGGAGCGCGACACCATTATTGGGTGGGTCCGGGGATGGCCCGAACGGGGGCAGTGGCCGGCGTGGGAAGAGCTAACCGCCACTGAGACCGAACTGAAAGTGTATCGGTCCCAGAGGGAAAATCTGGCTTTAGCCGGCGGTTTATGCTATCTGCATTGGCGGCACCCCAACGGGCAGCTGGAGTGGTGGCAGCTATTGTGGTGGGGCATGGTGGGGGCGCCAATGGAACGAATGGGCGTCGAACGTGCTATGGCAGTTTCCGCACTCTGAGGCCGGCAATCGGTACGTCCTTGTGGCCATGGATTATTTTACAAAGTGGCCCGAGGCGTACGCGGTTGCCGACCAGAGCATGGAAACAATAGCAGCAAAGTTGGTGGAGGAGTGTTTTTGACGTTTTGGAGTGCCAGAGGAGCTCCACAGTGACCAGGGTCGTAATTTTGAGGCCCAGCTGGTGGCCGAGGTGTGTAGGCGGCTGGGCATATACAAAACCAGGACCACTCCACTACACCCACAGTGCGATGGGTTGGTGGAGTGGTTCAACCACACCTTGGCCACCCAGCTGGCGATTCTGGTCGCAGATCACCAGCGCGACTGGGACTGCCACCTGCCACTGGTGCTGTGGGCTTATCGGACGGCCGTCCAGGACAGCACCCAGTGCACCCCAGCAGCGTTAATGTTTGGCTGGGAGCTCAGGACCCTGGTGGACTTGGCGTTTGGGCCCCCTCCGGAACCTGAACTCGTTGGGCCGCCCGGGCTAGACTATGCACAACAGTTGAGGGAGCAACTCCGGGTGGTCCACGCCTTGGTGCGAGAGAGCTAGGGGGGGCCACAGCCAAACAGAAGCGGGCTTACGATTTGCGCAGCTGGGGACGTGTTTGGGTTTACTGCCCCTCCCAGAAAAAGGGGCGGAGTCCCAAATTGGACTCACACTGGCGGGGCCCGGCCCGTGTGCTGCAGCGTGTGGGGGAGGTCGTCTACAGAGTGCGGGTGGACGGTCGCCGGAAGGCGGTGGTGGTCCATTGTGACAGACTGGCCCCATACCACCCGAAGGACTCTGGGGGGCGGGAACCTGGGGAACAGGACTGTGAGGGGGTTGATGGACTTGAACAGGGGGGCGAACTGGGTGAAAACACGGACACTGGGGGTGACTGTGGGTTGCCAGGGGGTTCTGGGAGGGCCCGGAGGAGGCACAGGCCACCAGCTCGCCTTAAAGATTTTGTGGTGGGTTCAGTGGTAGCCGAGGACAGCTCACCACTTAACGGGGGGCTGTGTAGCGAGCTGGCCCTTTACGGGTGAACTCGGGGGTTCATGTGGGGACACTGCGGTGGCGTGAGGTTAAAGGGAGGGGGTGATGGGCACACTTGCCCATCACCATGGTTACTGGTGGGCTTTTCTTGGGGTGGTATAAAAGGGAGGGGTTGCTTTGAACGGGTTGTTGGGTAGTAGGAGAGTGTTAGTGTGTGTGTTGCTATAAAAGAAAGAAAAAAATGGATTTCTCGGTCCCCGTGTCTCCTGACTCCACTGCTCACAATATTATGGAGGCTTCTCTGTGAAAGTCAGTTTTTTATTTATCTTTAACAATCCATAGCATAACAAGACATGCACCCAGTATTCAACAACATTTTAATACAGGCATTTAGATACTTAGAAAAATACATTAAATCAGACTAAAGACACATCAATAGAGCCAAAGAACTCATTGACTAACTTGATTTTATCTTGCTGGCCAGCAGCAGAGCGCAGATGGAGACGTCCACTGAGTTTAAGCTTTAGCTGTTTTACATTGTTGTGACGAGCAGTGGAGAGAGAATCGACAGACACGAGCAATCTTGAGTTTTCTTGGCTTTATTGCAAGGTAGACAGCAGCAGCCCATGCACAGCACACCCTGTCTCTATGCTGTCTGAACCCCAACTAACTACAACCCACTAAGCACCTCCCATAAATCACCCAGTTTCCCGCCAGAATACCAGGTGCCACTCATTAGAACCCCACACAGTTCTCCCACCAACTGGCGGTGCCCTCTAAATGACCCCCCAAACAGGCACAACAGGGCTCAACAGAGCCAGTCCTTCGGCCAGCTCGCTACACAGCCCCCTCCGACGGGGTCCGCCGCCCTCGGTGACACCACGAGCTCAGAACCAGTCCCCCCGCCACTCACCTCACTTTTGCCTCAGCCACACTGACCTGGCGACCCAGTCACCTCACTGTCCGACCCACCAGAGTCCCCTGTACTGGCCTGCGGGCGGTACGAAGCCAATCTGTCCCAGTAGACCACCACCACCTTTCGGCGGCCGCCCACCCACACTCGGTACACCACCTCCCCCACATGCTCCAGTACCTCTCCGGGTCCTCGCCAGTGCGAGTCCAATTTTGGACTCCGTCCCTTTTTCCAGGAGGGACAGTAAACCCAGACACGTGCATGGGGCTCAAAGACCTGCCCCCGGCTGTGCATGTCGTAGGCGTGCCGTCGCCTCACCTTGATGGTCCCTCGCCAACTCATGCACCACCCATAACCGCTCCCGCAGGCGGCGCAAATAATCCAGCCCCGGCAGCCCCGCCAGCTCTGAACATCAGCGCTGTGGGCTCCTGGACTGCAGTGCGGTTAGACCACAGCACCAGGGGTAGGTGTCGGTCCAAGTTGCGCAGATGTGCCGCCACCAGGATCGCCAGCTGCGTCGCCAGCGTGTGGTTGAACCTCTCGATCAGCCCGTCGCTCTGTGGGTGCAATGGCGTGGTGCACGTCTTGTGGATGCCAAGCCACCAGCACATGTCCCCGAGCAGCTGGGCCTCGAAGTTCCACCCCTGGTCACTGTGCAGCTCCTCCGGCGCCATGAGCCTACAAAAGAACTCCTCTAGAAGCCTATCCGCTACTGTTACCGCGCTATGATCCGCGATCCCATATGCTTCTGACCACTTTGTAAAGTAGTCCATTGCGACCAGCACGTAGCGGTTTCCCGATTCAGTCTGCGGGAACGGCCCGAGGACATCTACTCCCACCCTCTCCATGGAAGCCTCCACGACGTACGCTTGCATAGGCTCTCGCGATTGACTACCCGGTCCCTTTTTCGCAGTGCAGGCATCACAACAGTGGACGAAAAGCTCCACGTCCTGTCTGCACCCCGGCCAATATAAGCAGTAAAGGAGTCGTGATGGGGTTTTTGACACGCCATAGTGGCCCACCCCGGCTGCGCTGTGGACTGAACGCCGGACCTCCTCACGAAGTCCACGGGGCACCAGCAGCTGCCACAACACTCGCTGCCCATCCAGATGCCGCCACCAACGGTAACACAGCCCTTGCTTCAATTCTAGCATTTCCCACTGGGACCTGAACGCTTTTAGTTCTGAGTACGCCCCAGTTATTTCCTCCCACTCAGGCCGGCGTGCCCATTCAATCCAGTCCCGAACCCGGCGGAGGGTCGGGTCGCTTGCCTGCTCATGCCGCAGCCTGTCAAGGTCTAATTCGGTCGCAATCTGAGTGGTCGCTACCACACCGAATTAGCTTGTGTTTTCTTTCTCTTCTGCAGGCCTGCAGTGCCGACACGACTCTAATTCGCATGGCTGGCGCGAAAGCGCGTCCGAATTACGGTGCAAGCCTTCCCAGCCAGTGCTGCGCGTCAAAGTCATATTCCTGTAGTGCTTCTAACCACCCGTCCCTCAGCTGCGCAAACACCGCCTCGCAATCTCCAGACCAGCTGATTGTCCCCCCTTTCTCCTTCAGTCTATGCAAGGGCCATGCCACCGTAGCGAAATCTTTCACGAAACGGCGGTAATACGACGCTAGCCCCAGAAAGCCGCGCACCTCTTTCAAATTGCATGGCGTCGGCCAATTTCGCACCGCCGCGATCTTCGCCGGGTCCGGGGCCACCCCTTCCCCGCTGACTACATGCCCCAGAAAAGCTACCTCCCTTCGGAATGGTGCGCATTTCTGCGGGTTAAGTCGCAGCCCAGCGGTTCGAATGGCCCCGAGTACTTCCTTCAAGTTCTGCACAGCCCCCTCAAACATTTTGGCGTGCACCAACAGGTCATCCAAATAGACCACGCATTTCGTCCATGGTATTTGGCTGAGTACTCGTTCCATGAGCCTTTCAAAGGTCGCTGGGCTGTTACAAAGCCCGAATGGCATAACTTTGAACTGCCATAACCCATGGTCAATGGTAAAGGTGGTTTTAGGTTTCGCGCTCTCTGCCAGCTCTACTTGCTAGTACCCACTACACATATCTAAGGAGGTAAACCACCGCGAGCCCGCAACGTAGTCAAGCGCTTCGTCTATTCTCGGCAAAGGGTAGGAGTCTTTTTTAGTTACCTGTTTAAGGCGCCGGTAGTGAACACAGAACCTCCAGCTGTTGTCTTTCTTTTTCACCAACACTGCCGGGGCTGCCCAGGGACTGTCCGATGGCTCAATGACTCCAGCGGCTGCCATTTCTTCAATCTTTCGCTCCGCCACTTGTCGATTGTCCAGTGACAGACAATGCGGCCTCAGGCGGATGGGGACGGCATTCCTCATCTCTATCTGGTGCTGCACGAGACCCGTCCGGGTGCATTCTTCGTCCGTGGCAGCAAACAGGTCCTCGTTTTGACCCAGCAGCAACTCCAGCTCTGTCCGCTGTCTCTCGTCGAGCCCTTCGCCGGCTCTCTGCAGCAGTTCTTGGACAGCTTGGTGGGTCTCCGCTGAGGGTCCAGCCACCCGGTGAATGACGTTCACCGCGATGGTGATGTTTCCGTTGCTCGGGCGGTGCGAGCTTGTTTGTGCGGCCACATGCAGCTGGCCCGCCGTGACATCCTCCGTGGCCTCTAGCTTTGCCAAGATGTCCAGCCCCATGATGCACTCCTCTACGACATCTGCGAACCACACCTCGTGCTCCACCGTCACTCCGTTTACGGTGATAGGAAGCTGGCGCCTCCCTTTCATGCTTGCTCGGGTGCTGGTCACAGTTGAGAGCTGCACCTTGGTTTCAGTCCAGCCAGGCAGGTTCCGCTGTTGCGTGTGCGGCACCCCCGGCTTCACTATGGGGCCGGTGTCCACTAGTGATCTGCAGTGAACACCTTGGACAGCGCACTCTACTCAAAGACCTTCAGCATCTCCAAGCCGTCCCACTCGTGGTCCGTGCCTTTTTAGAGGGGTTTGGCTGGCGGCGGATGGAGCGTCCCTCCTGGCACCACCCGCTGCTCGTTTCCCGCTGACTCGGGGCAGTATCGCCCCAGGTGGCCCGACTGTCCGCAGCGGTAACACTCTTGTCCGCTGCTGGTGCGACGGCTCAGGGGTGCCTTTCTCTGTGCTGTCTGTTTTGGGGCTTCTTCCGCCTCTACGTTTCTTGCCGCCACTCTGCGGTGTGGGGGAAGCTTGAGTTTCTCACTTAAGATCGCCTCGGCGCAATCGGTTTCAGCCAACGCCGCGGTCAGGGAGGGCGGCGCTGCTAGGCGGACATGCCGCTGCAGGCGGTCCGGGGAGAGTGCTTGCAGAAACGCGTGGAGTGCCAGCTCTGCCTGCGCCACCGCAGAGAACCGTGGGTAAGCATGACGAGCACAGTTCTGAAGGTCTCTGAGCGTCTCGGCGCTCTTCCAGCAGCCGGTCAACCAGGACCTGGAGTGCCTCTCTTTCCAGGGCCATGGCGAGATGGACCACCGTCTCGCTGGCCTGCCAGCCATTGTGCTCCGCTGCCAACTCGACCTGCGCCAGGTATAGTTCTAGTAGCACCTTTCCATCGTAGCGCGGCAGCTTGACCATCCTCCAGGGGTCTTTGGGCATCGGTACGGTCGCCGCTTCTTTGCCGTCCTCCCCAGTACTGCTTCTCACCGCTTCGCCGTCCTCGTGCCAGGCTCGGCCCTTCGCTGGCATGCAGTAACGGTCCGCCCCTCTCTGGCTGACGCTAGTGCCGTCTGGGCGCGCCGGTCCCCATAGTGCCCTGTCCAGCATAGCGTCCAGTTCTTCCTCTGCATCGACCTCTCTCCGCATCGACCTCTCCCCGCAGTGCATACATCCCACTTCTGACACCAGTGTGACGAGCAGTGGAGAGAGAATCTACAGACACGAGCAATCTTGAGTTTTCTTGGCTTTATTGCAAGGTAGACAGCAGCAGCGCACACACAGCACACCCTGCCTCTATGCTGTCTGAACCCCAACTAACTACAACCCACTAAGCACCTCCCATAAACCACCCAGTTTCCCGCCAGAATACCAGGTGCCACTCATTAGCCCCCCACACAGTTCTCACGCCAACTGGCGGTGCCCTCTGAATGACCCCCCAAACAGGCCCAACAGGGCTCAACAGAGCCAGTCCTTCGGCCAGCTCGCTACATTATTATTATTTTGATGATGCTGACCCAGAATACAAATGTTAAACCCAATCTTTGTGAGGAGATATATTCTGAAAAAAACGCTAGTATTAGGCTACAAGGCTACACAGAACACTGCTAATATGTGTAGGGGTAGGTGGATACATGGCTGTGAACAGGGCTTCCGATTAGTGACTGAAAGGTTTGACATTTTAACACCATACTTGGACAGCTGAGATCATGGCGTTTCAGGAGAGGCGAAAACAGCACTTATTTTGGACATTCTTTTGTAAGATTTGAGAGCTACAACTCAGATTAAATAGCAATTTAAGAACATTTTCGCAATTATTGCTATGATGAAACTTTGAGAGATTAATTTTGAAGACCTTTTCTTTCATTTAAGACCAAAAAAGAAAAATCTATATTTTTGACATTTTTCAACATAATCAGCCCATATCTCAATAAATAGAACGCCGACTTCCGACTCATTACGGCAGATCGGGTCACAAATATTAGGATGCCTTTCAAATAGGCTTAGACTTTAATATAGAGTTGGTTCCCCCTTTGGAGCTATAATAGCTTCCAGTCTTCTTTGAAGGCTTTTCACTACATTTTGGAGTTTCAGTCTGTAGAGGATTTATGAGGTCAGGCACCGATGTAGAACGAGAAGGCCTGGCTCACAACCTCTGTTCCAGTTCATCCCAAAGCCGTTGGATGGGGTTGATGTCAGGACTCAACTGTGGCCAGTCTAGTTCTTTCACACTGAACTCATCCAGCCATGTCTTTATGAAGCTTGTATTGTGCACTGGGACACAGTCATGCTGGAATAGAAACGGTTCTTCCCCAAACTGTGTCCACAAAGTGGGAAGCATGGGTTATCCAAAATGTCTTGACATGCTGAAACATTTTGATTGCCCTTCAATTGAAATAAGGGGCCACCTGAGTACAACAATTAAGAAGTGTGTTGTATAAACTGTATATCGGTTTAATTGTGCACATGGTTTTCTCTTAGTCCATCTCTTTTGAAGTGAAGGTGACCTTTCTGTCATATGTGAACATGCCGCAGCACACAGTTTAAAAAGCACAAAATTCTGGGTGAACGGGGCAGCCGCCATTTTTTCATGACACGTGGGGGGCGGCACACAAACTTGGAGGGGAAAAAAATCATCTGTGCTGCTAAGCGGTTTTCTATTGTCTATGATACCTGTGCCGCCCCAGCTGCTGAAGGAGCAGGAACAGAAGTAGTCTCACGTAGCCAGACCTTCAGACTGACGGCTGAAGGTCTGGAATTCATAGCACATATCTTTGGC
>JBBPCW010262095.1:0-12576 GCA_037974425.1 Phenacogrammus interruptus
ACTGCCCTCATTCATACTGTATAGAACGCACTGTTTTAACGGTAGAGCAGTACGTTCAGATTCAAATGTAGTACCTACTCCAGTAGTATGCGATTTCGGATGCAGCCAGAGACTGATCTGTGAACAGTAATGGAGAGTAATGGGTCTTTTGTTTTAAACATTTCTTTCCCGATTTTCAACAGTTCTGTTTATTTAGTGTTAGTAAACATGTGGGTAGAGAGAGTTACTTCAGTGTTTCTTTTGTGTACCAGTCTTTGTTTTGGATCGCCGCATGCTAATGCTAAAATTAGAAATTAAAACAGAGGAATCTGGGTTTACCTTTACGTTTCCTTTAAGGGTAATGCATTAAACTGAGTTTCAAATTAAATTGAATTGTTTTGGTGGCCTCTTTGTCTCGGCTAGCCTGGAATTACATATTACTATCAGGCGTTTTGACTTGAGTTTTTGTTATGAATAACACATTATGGGTTTCTTTAGCTGTCGGTTCACTGCTCACCCCTGCGTCTGTTGTATCTTTATTTCTGTCTAGGGAAAACGGTCCTCGTGGTTTTTGTATGGTTGTAAATAACGATAGCCAGAGAATGTCTGGGGGAACCCGTGGTAGACTCGGTGAGTGAGGAGTGTGAGAGCCATGATGAGGAATGGCCCCTGACCGAGCTTTTGGCACTTTCGCAGGAGCCGATAGCCCAAGACATAGCTGCCAACAGTGAAGTCAACTGGCTAGCCCCTCAACTAGTGGGGAGGAAGCGGGCAAGGAGACCTGCTTTGGCAAACCGCTGAAGGCGCTGGCTACGAGGGATAGACTCCCTGACGCTCATCCGGTACTCCTGCGGGTGTCCTGCCGAGACCCTTGACCAGCGTGGAGGAAGCGGGCAAGAAAGTCCACCATGAGCGTACCGGTGATGGCGCTGGGGCTTCTGGCGCTCCCTGCTGGCTCAGAGGGATCTTAGGTAGGATGTGGAGGAACAGCAGAGCTCGCAGGGCTGGCCGCAATGCTAGTCACGGCCATCGATAAAAAGCAGCTCTGCGAGGACTCGCACCCGGTCTTGCTGCTTCTCGGGGATCTGTAGCCTGTCTCTCTGCTCCCAAGTCGCAAAGCTCCGTCTGAGTGATAAAACTCCGCCCCTGAGTAATGCAGCTCCGCCCTCGATCGATGGAAGCACCGTCCCCGGGCCAAGAAGCTCTGCTCCCAAGCCACAAGGCTACTCTTCAGGGCAGACAACAGCCTATGGCTTCTCCAGGAATGTTAGTCCCCTTTCTAGAGCCCGTAGGTCCCGACTCACAGCCCTTAGTCCCCTTGGTAGACCTGCTGGGCCACTTAGAGGTGTCACCTGACCTGTTAGTGGAGCCATTAAGGCTCTGGTAGTGTCCCTGCAGCCTTAGCCCCCTGGGCCGGCTCCTACCACCTACACTGGTCACTATGTCAGCTACTGCTGCCTATGCCTGCCCCTAGACGGCTAAAGCCTTTACCCTCTGCCTCGGGGTGGATGCCACGATGGGGGAGAGGTCAGTGGAGTCCAGGGACTTTCGCTAATGGGATCCACCTCGGAGGAGGCCCTCGAGGGAGGCACGAGTGAGGGTGGCGTGCTCTGGACAGTACGGGATGGGTACTCGAGCCCCGGTTGTGTTTCCACCTCCTCCCCTCCTCCTTTTTTTGTGTGAGTCTGGTGGCCCTTTTGGGTGCTTCGGGAATGGCGCCGTTGGAGGGGGTGCGCTGTGATGTCCTAGTCAGCAGCTGCTAGAGGCCACTGTTATTTATGTATATTAATGCTCTTATTTTGACATTAGGTGTGGCCTCATTCATGTGCCTCAGCTGGCCAGGAATGAGGACATATTATTGTCAGGTGTTTTGACTTTAATTTTTGTTGAAAATATCACATTTTCAGTTGCTTTAGTTGTCAGTTCACCGCTCACCGCTGCGTCTATTGTGCCTGTTTTTTGTTTTGCGTGGTTGTAAATAAAGAAAACAAGAGAATGGAAGTCTGCTTCTGTGACTCCTGCTTGGGTGAAACACAATGGAACGTGACATTTGGGAGCATGTTTGGGGGCATATTTAGTGTTTACACAAAAAAAACAGACTTTTTTAGGCATTTTTTTTTACCAAAACACACCACCACAGGGGGTTCCTGTATACAAAAAAAATCACTACTTATGTCACTATTATGCATAACAACACTATCCTTCACTTTCCTTTTAGTGGATTATAAAGACATTTTAAATATATTACTACCTAATGTTGTGTTTCTACTAACTCAACTTCTTGTGAATATTGCAAGTTTTGAACTTTCATTTGAAAGGACATTTAAAAGTGGCACAAAACATCATGATTTATTTATTAAAGACAAACTTTTTTGTAGTTGCTAAGGTATAAAAGGTGGTTGCGATGATATCGGAGTGGGTTACTAAGTAGTTTCTAGGCAGTTGCTATGGTTTAGGAGGTTGTTAATGGTTGCTATTGGAGATATTAATGATAAATACTAGATTATGTGTTTTTCATTCAGGGTTGTTTAGTGTGGTAAAGGCCTCATGTGTTGTTTATGAATAAACCCAGTAAGGAAGTCTTCTAGAAGGTAAAAGCAGAGTCAGCTGAAGACGGGTGAAGGGCGTGTTCTCAGGTCAGAAGGTCATGCAGCATGAACCTGAGTAGGCAGCTAGTTGTGGGTGAGTTTTTTTTATGAATAATGTGCAGACGCAGGAAAGTACTTTCCAAATAAGTTCAATAGACAGTAAGTCTGGGTGCCTAGTCCATGAAGCGCACACACACAGCATGAGGCATTACCATTTGAGGGTGAGCAGTGCTGAGTAAGTAACATCTAATCTTGCATCTATTGGGGAACTATTTAGGAAGGAAGAGACACAGAAGCAGAGGCGGAGTTTGAATGTTAAAAACAGATACTCTGTTTGGGGAGAAGCCAAGAGGAGGAGTGATCTGGAAAAAGTCTATTTAACTTCTGTGTTTGAACCCTAAAGACAGAGCAAGACTGGCCACTTGCTCCCAAGAATCACAAAGCTGTCTTTAACAAAGCAGAGTTGCCTCAACTCTCTGACTGCCTTTGATTTCTGGTTTAGAAAGAAGAGTTCAATTAATGTGTTAATTATCTACAACACTATGAGGTCCAGCGTGGTTGCTAAGGTTTTTCTAGGTTTGTTGTTGGAGGTGCTTAATAAGTAGTTATACGCAGTTCCAACGGTAGATGAGGTGTTGCTCGGGTGTTGCTAGGTGCTTGCTGTGGTGCAGGAGTTGGTTGGTAAGTAGTTGCTAGGCAGCTTCTATTTGTAGGAGGTGGTTGCTAAAGAGTTTCTGGACTTTTGCTATGGTATACAAAGTGGTTGCTAGAGTGTTTCTACGCAGTTACTATGGTATAAAAGGTGGTTGCTACGGTGTAGGAGGTTGCTATGTAGTTTCCAGATAGTTGCTATGTTGCAGGACTTGTTGGCTGGGGAGTTTCTATGTGGTTGTAAAAGTACACAAGGTGGTTGCTCGGGTGATTCTATGATTGCTATGGAGAGTCTAGGTGGCAGACATGGTGGGGTATGGGAATGTTCTTATACACCAATCGGAGTCTTACAAATTTGTTTCTAATGACCGGTCATTTTTGACCGGGAACAACATGAGTGTTTATAAGTCTAATACAAAACTTAAAAATAAACAGTAAAAAAAGTCACGGAATCTTAAAACAAACAAATGAAATAAACTGCATTTTCTAGAGAGAAAATTTGAAAACAACAATAGAAGAGTTAATGACCACAACATTTTGTCCATAAATCACAGTGTATCTACCAAAGAGTACTTTATGGAGAGTTTGATAAAGTATTCGGTCTGTATTCGACCTGTAACACATACAGTGATAATAGATTTTCCACTTCTGTAGTTAGTCAGCTAAGACATTTTACTGTTCAAATGTTGATTATCTTTAATTTAGTGTAATTCTTGATGTGGTATTTTTAGAGAGATTATTTGGCGTATTGGGACGTCTGTTAGATCTGTTAACCTTGTGGCTCCAGTGCTAAAGAAGAAATCTGGACTTGACTGTTTGGCTTGGTTTGATTTAATTAGATTATTTAATCTCACCAACCAAAAATCTCAGTCAGATGAAAATCACTATAAAATCTGGTGGTGTCCTACCAGGTTAGCTCGGCCCGGTCTTTTATAGTCCTACTGAGTCGGGATGCACACAAGACACAGAGTCACAGGATAGCATGCTGTCCCTTCAACAGAGCTACCATTGTCCCAGTTGCTGCATCACACACACGCAGCGTCCCAAAAGAGGGATGTTTATACCCTTAGAGAAACGTCTGAAAGTGAGAATGTTGTTTTAGACTATAAAAAAGTTATTTAAAATGTTAGGGGACACAAATGAAGTTAAGGCCTGGGGCAAAAAAAAAGGAAAAAGAGCGTGAAGCGAGGGGTGTGATGTGTGACGGAGGGAGTTGAAGTGAGGTGAGAAATGCGAGAAACAAAAGAAAGATGAGGAGAGGGAACTCTAGGCCACACAGGCCTCGGATAAGGCCTCGGTATTACAGCCTGCTCTGCCTCGCAATACAATACACCAAATCAGCAGAAACGTCCAATCAGCTCCCTCCTGCCTGGCGATAATCAAGAAGCTGAAAGGGTGTGATGTCTCCCCAGCAGAATCTTCTGAGCTGTGCTTTGTAAGGACAGCCTGAACTCAACATGACAATTATATAATGGAGAGAAGAAACAGAATAGAGACAGATTACTGTAGAGTTGCGTGTTCACAGCTACTGTACTACACCTGTCCTCTCTGCTGATCCAGTTCTTTCGGCCTCCTGCATCACTGCAATGCACCTTACGCTCCAAAACCAACAGCATACAACACACTCTCCTAGCTAGCCATCCGCGGTACCTGGAACACAAACACTTTCGTCTCATATTCAGAACCAACGCTCTTAAAAATATAAAACAAAGGTAGCAGTCGACACATTCAGAACAGACAGAAGGCCATAAAGTATTAAGTAACAATTATTGTTTCTTAAGGTTTTTAAACGGGCTTTGCCTTGTATTCCAATATGGCAGCCGTTTGAAACCTGAACACAAAAAGCTTTGTAATAATGTTGACAGAGCACTGTAGCAGCCAGTTCTGCGGTGGTCTTTTAGCTCCAACACGGCCTCTAAAATTAGAATAGTGTGTTGATTTTGTGAACCCACAACCAGGAGGTAAACAGTCAGTATTGGGAGGTAAAACCATTACAACAATATTCAGTTTTGCATAAAAGCTGTGGCTGAGGCAACAAAGGAAAGCTTAAGGTTACGACTGTAACCCCGGTTCTCCAATAGCATGAGTGAGGTATCTCACATATGGGTACGCCTCCCTCGTGTATCCCTCAGAAGCACTTTATCAGTACGCCAGCCATGATTGGCTGGCCACGCCTGGCACACCAGGGTCAGCCCCCCTATATTAACCGCTGCCCATGCCCACTGACGTCATTCAAGGTAGCAAGCTCTTCTCGCTCACCACAAGAAGGGCGGTCTGGTGAGATACCTCACTTATGCTATCAGAAAACTGGGGTTACGGTCGTAACCTTAAGTTGTCTTTCAAGCATTTGTTCGGTATCTCACATATGGGATATATTTACTCCCGTATTGCCGGACAAGCCAACATCGATGATACATGACCATTTCATCATGTCTGGGTGCTCTGCGCCTTCGATGAGTTCACACTCAAAACCACGTGAGCCATACGAGGAACAGTAACGTCGAGTCTGTAGAACCTCATGAACGTTGTTGGGGAGGACCACGAAGCGGCCTCACAAACCTCTTGCAGCGATACCCCTTTAAACAACGCCCACGAAGTAGCCAATCCCCTAGTGGAATGCGCACGCAAGCCAACTGGGGGTTTAAGCCCTTTAGCCGAATAAGCCAAAGCAATCGCTTCTACTATCCAGTGAGAAAGACGTTGCTTAGTAATCAGCTTCCCTTTGTGAGGTCCATACCATGAAACAAATAACTGATCAGCCTTTCTGAAAAATGCAGTCCTGGTTATATATGCTCTCAGCGCGCACAGGACAACGAGACAATGCGTGCAGATCACCAACACGTTTAGCTGAAATCAGTGCCATAAACAGCGCTGTCTTAATCGAAAGCATCTTAAGCTCCACTTCAGACAATGGTTCGAAAGGAGGCTCTAACAAGGCTTCCAATACCAAAGGCATGTCCCACACCGGCGACAAGGGTTTTGACACAGGGCGTAAGCGTCGTGCACCGTGCATAAACTGAGACAAGAGGATGTTGTCCTATTGTTTTGCCTTCAACACCCACATGGAATGCTGAGATAGCCGCCAGATAAACTTTTACTGTAGAAAAAGCTTTACCCTTATCAAGTAGACTCTGTAGTAACGTTAACACCGTACTTATCGAGGACTGAAAGGGAATTTCATCAGTATCACCGCAGCAGTTCTCAAACACATGCCACTTTGTTTCATATAATGTACGCGTGGAGGGAGCTCTGGCGCTTTGAGTGTTCATTACAACACTTTGGGGTAAACTCTGTGTTGTCAAATGCAACCCCTCACAGGCCAGGCCCAGAGACCCAGCCGCTCTGGATGGGGGTGGAATATTTCTCCCTGAGTCTGTGACCACAAGTCTCTCCGCAGCAGGAGAGGCCATGGCTGTGCATAAAGCATCTGCGTTGTGTCCACCAATCAGTGTTTCTGTGGCCAGTTCGGCGCTATCAGAATAACCGTGAGACTTTCGTTCCTCACTCTGTCTAGCGTTGGGGATATCAGAACTAATGGGGGGGAATGCTTAAAGGAGAGCTCGCGGCCACGCGTGTGCCAGCGAGTCCACTCCCAAAGGGGCTTCCGCGTCATTCAGCGAGAAGAAAAGGGGACACTAAGTGTTCTCTTGAAGCGTACAGGTTCACTTTCGGGTGGCCGTAGCGTTGCCAGATCTGTTTCGCAACCTCTGAATGCAGTTTCCATTCTCCATTCCGGGGATGACCCCGGGAGAGTAGATCCGCCCCTCTGTTTTCCACCCCAGGCACATGCGTGGCCTTGAATGAAAGAAGGCTCCAGAGTATCAGTCTGTGTGCTAGCCTGTGTAAATGAGGGGAGCCAAAGCCCCCTTGTTTGTTGATATAGGCTACCACAGTCGTATTGTCTGTTCTGGCTAACACATGAGTATTTTCCACATTTCCACAGAAAATGTCTCAAAGCCAGGAAAACCGCCATTATCTCCAGAACACTGATATGTACTGCGCAAAGGCTCGGCTTCCATTGTCCGTTCACCGATCTGCCCTTGTGTATGGCACCCCAGCCCCACCGGGACACGTCTGTGGTTATTACGGACCGGGCACATATCGTGCCCAACGTTGTGCCCTGTGTCAGGAATTTTGGTTTGTTCCATTGACGTAGGGTCAGCGCACAATCTGAAGTGACTGAGATTTTGAGGCGAGCATGAATACGTGAGTCCAGAGTTTTGATACCCAGCATTGGAAACTCCTCATATGAAGCCTGCCTAAGGGAACAGCAAGTAGAACTGAAGCCATCCGACCCAGGAGTCTGTGACAGTCCCTTAATCTCACACAATTTCTCCGGTGAAACAGCGCGAGAGGCGCTCACATTGTTTCCGTTCTGTCCTGAGATAACCGCGCTTTCATTGCGACTGAATCCAGTGACAGACCGATAAAGTTTACTGACTGAGAGGGAAGTAAGACACTTTTCTTTAAGTTGAACTTGAACCCCAGCAGCGATAGATGCCTGTTCAACGCTCTTAGATCCAGTATATATCTCATGCCCCCTCACTTTCTTGGGACAATGAAGTATCTCGAGTAAAAACCGCTCTGGCTTTGTATTGGAGGAACTATTTGAATCGCTTTCTTCTCTAACGGAGACGTTATCTCTGATTGGAGGAAACGTGCTGCTTCTCCTGCCGCCAGCGAGTATATTATTTCGGAAAAACGAGGTGGGGAGCGTGCGAACCGCAGTCTGTACCCATTTTGTCTGCCGGTGCTGTGCCTGCTGTGCGAGCGTGCCCACTGCAGAGAGCGCATCAACAGATGAGACAATGCTGCCCCCTTGTTGAAGAAAGCAGTGCTGCCCTGCGCGAGGCGCGTCGACAGGTTGAACAATGCTGCCCCCTTGTGGAAGAAAGCACTGCTGAACAGTCTGCTCCGCTGGAGAGCTTATGAGACTGTTTGAGATAGTTTTGTTTTGCAACAATTACTCTTGGCTCTCGGCCTGGATGCACTGAAGGGTACATGTTTATTACACAGAACAGTGTGTTTGCACTTTTCACCTTGGAGGGGGAGGCTCTAGGGACTGAACCCCGTGCTGTAGGGGAGGGGCGTGCGTTCTGGCAAACCAGTTTTCCCTCCCCCGACAGCGAGCTAGGTAGCCCGTTTGGCCCTCTTGCCCACATGTGGGCGAGGTGGCGCTGGCTGACTTCCCTGCTGGTCCACTGGTGCAGCTGGCTTGTTGGACCTTGTGCCTCCGCTCTCAGCCTTAGGTTGGACTGGGAGTCTAGGCTGTGTCGTGGGCCGCTTTGGGATCCTGTAGCCTGGCGTAGGACGGGCTACTGTCTGCACAAAGATTGGAGCGGGGGGTGGCTGCGTTTTCCAGGGTAGGCAGGTCTGCAGAGCTTCGCCCTCCAGCCAGCTGGATTTTTTCACGATGGGAGAGGCTGGATAAGGTTAACCAACGTGCTCTCTCCCCTGTGTCACCAAAATGGCCATGGCACGCCCTGAGGTCTGCACGGAACAGCGATGTAGGCGGAGGCATAAGTCAGTCACTACGCACATCTCGTCCCACAGCTTTTGGTCAGGTGTTCCCGACATCTTGTCCTGGAGCTCGGCCTGATATGCCATTAGCATAGATGAGGCATACAAAGCTCGCACACCAAGGGCCATGGACTGGTATGCCTTGTTTATCATAGAGGACTGGAACCCGTCTGTCTTTGATGGAAAGCTCGGCACAGATAGGGTTTTCTGGCCAGGGTGGAGGTGGTGTGCTCCCAGCGGCTCCACTGGGGGTAGTTTGGACAGCCCATTCTCCTCCATGTCTACACAATCCAGCATTCCCCCCCCTGGACCGGACTCTTGGAGGAGTACGAATTCGACCAGGTGAGGGTAGTTTCTTCCAGGCATTCGGGAATTAAGGGGAGCAACTGCTTCTCCACGCTTTTCGCCCGAGGTAAACGCTTGCCTTCATACCGGGAACCGGACTTCTCAGGCAGAGCGTTGGGCCATGGAATATTCAGCTTTTCGGCTGCGCGCTTGCACGCGTTGTGCAGGCTTGTGCCGATTGCTGGGGAACCCCCTTCATCGCCTCTGGCACCCACGTTGCTAAGGTCATGTGGGGTTGCAGGCATCGCTGCCTGCAGAGACGGCAGGAACGGCTCATCCATGCCGTCGAACGAGATGATGTTGTCTGACCTGTCAAGGGAATCCAACTCCGCATCGAGCATTTCGCAGCTCGGTAGCAAGGAGTCGGAGGTTAGCAGTGGAACTATTACATCCAGCTGCTTACCCCAGTCCACATATGCAGTGGCAGGGGCTTCCTGAGACTGGCTACCTGGTATGGTGAGCTCGGCCAGCAGGATTATGCTCAGTCGGGCTCAGTCAACTTTTCATCGGCAGGTGAGCGCTCTGAGGACAAGTTCCTTCCGGAGCTAGAGCCTCCTGGGCATGTTTCCGCCCCAGACACTCGTTGCAGCATGGGTGAGTATCCCTTTCAGATATTGCATTCCCACACGAGCACACGATACCAGGCCTTTGCTCCCTCGTGGGAGAAACCATTAATTTTTCTTGTTTTTTTTTTTTTTAAATAGAAAGCTTCACAGCTAGGACCAGATAGCTTTGCAGCTAACTAGCTCGTTCAGCTAACTCTAGTTTGGAGGCTAGCGAGTTTGGCAGTTGGTAACCACTGTTCGGAAACAGGCTGGTTAAGATAGCTGTTTGGGGACAAGCCTATCTTTTAGATACTGCTGGCAAGGAACTCGTGCCCAGCAAGCGGGTGGTAAGCTCAGCTCTGTGGACAGTAAGCAAGAACCTTTAGCAGTATCAGAGTTGCTTTCTGAGCGAGAAGAGATAATTGAATGACGCCAGTGGGCATGGGCAGCTGTTAATATAGGGGGCTGACCCTGGTGTGCCAGGCGTGGCCAGCCAATCATGGCTGGCGTAGTGATAAAGTGCTTCTGAGGGATACGCGAGGGTAGGCGTACCCATATGTGAGATACCGAACGAATGCTTGAAAGAGAACCATCCTTCCCAGCAGTTTACCCAGCAGAAGAAACAGAAGTCTACATCACTGGATTGCTGTGGCTGGAACAAGAGGGATATAGATGATGACTTATAGCTATAGCACATGAGCAGAAGTGCTTAGTTATGGAAGGGTTAAAGAGTCAGATTAGAAAAACTGATAAACATAAATAGTAGCATTAATAATTGATCCTTGTAATTTGCTATTACCATGATAGCTTTGAAATCTCTTAATACATTTACATAAAATCTACTGTCACTTAACATTGCACTATTATTGTGACAAACGATTTCACAGTTTTGTGACAAACGATTTAACACACACACACACACACACACATGCTTATCTACGCTCATATCGTTTTCCTCAACCAAAATGAAAACAACTTCAAGTAGGCTGAACTAAACCAATCATATCTGTGGCACAATTTGGCTGCAGAATATTAATTAGCTCCCCAAACGAGTGAACATGTGCTTTCATTTGGTTCTCTGTCTTCGGGACACATCGAAAGGCTTGACAGGAGCACTGTTATGCATGTTTTGAGGCCTTTTGAAGTGGAGGAAAATGAAATGGGCAGAAATTGAACATTTGTCGAAAACCCCTCATCTCCGGATTTGAGATGCGCGAAAGCCCGATCCTATTTATCTGCTCTAATCAAGTGCAGGAAGTCAGCAGACACCCGGCCACAGGAGAGACACTCCATCCTAACACACACTGTCATGGTAATACTGACGAGAGCCACGGAGAACTTCATGGCACTGCAATCACCAGGGGTGTGGGGTGTGTGTGTGTGTGTACTGTTTGGAATTAATTCAAATTAATTCCAAACAATGCACCACCAAAGCTAGAAATCCCCTCCAAATGAGCTGTTTATTATTCCTTGCTGTAATGAATTTAGGGCAAAGGTGAACCAGGACCATTAGAGCTAGGTCTTCAGTTTAAGCCATCAATGTCAAAATGTGGTCAACAATCCACTTTTGCAATATGCTAATTTTGGCTAGCACCCCTATGTAATTCAAGTAGTATGTTAGCAGTAAGCTAATGGTAATTCACATATTGCTTGTAAGAGATATTCAGTGGGAGGCGGCATTTCTCAGCGATGTGAGCTTAGCACTTATGTCCGCTCTGTCCACCGCATCTGCTGCCACCGTGTCCAATAAAGCACCTTCTCCTCATTAGCATGCTGTGGCGCTACCCTTGTGTTCTGACCAGCTAGCGGATGGCTATGAAAATAAGACAACGACAGTGGAACACATTATTAAATCTGTTCTGGTCAGATCCAGTGCAGCAGACGGGAAAATGTGGAGAAGGTGCTGTTTCCTGTTTGATGTTTCGATTCCGTGATCTTTCTGAAGTGGAGGGATCTTTGATAACGATTCTTCTGAAGCTTGGTTAGAGAGTGAACATGTATGTGAGGCAACTGTCATTTCAAGTTGATCTCAGACAGCATTATTGCATAATCACATAAAATATCCATTCTTTTTGGGGAAACAGATTCAAGTACATTTACATTTACCGCATTTACAGCATTCATTCCCTACCTACAGGGGGCAGTCTCTCCCTGGAGCAACTTGGGGTTAAGGGTCTTGCTCAGGGACCCAATGGTGGTGTGCTGAAGGTAGGATTCGAACCCATGACCTCTTGGTCCAGAGGCAAGTATCCTACCCACTGACCTACCTCCACCCCACTATTGTAGCAAATGGCAAAAAAATAAAACATTATTGGTACATTATTAGAAATGCAAGTGTGGAAATATGTGCATGTTAATGCTTTTAGACGGACTACACCTTTATCTAAATGTTACTATTTACTTCTATACATTACAGAGCGTGAGTTTGCAGATGAAGATTGATGAGCAGCTAGAACCGGGTCACTGATGAGGAACAAAATCATCAAACTCATTAAGAAAAGTTTTGAAATGCTTGATGTCCTCAAACTTTTGTCAGGCAGTGTGGGTTTTGACCTACATACCTGGTGTGAGCTTCGGTCACACAGAGAAGATTCTGGAAGCCACAGGACGGCGTGTTTTGCAGTAGTTTCCGACCCTGTAAGACAGGAGGCCAGACATAAAGACGTTCCACTGATTCAGGTCTGATAGCCTCTGCCACTTTACCCAGAGCACCGAACCAAGACCAGTGTTTCAGATCCAGTCCAGGCGTTTTTCATAAGACACATTTGAAACATGGGTCTCTAGGCAGGAACTGATACATTATAGCAGCGGTCCCCAACCTTTATCTGGTCCCGGACCGGTTTAATATCAGAAACTATGTTCACGGCGCGCCCTTTAAGGAGCGGCAGATAAATATACGTATACGCATTTATACACATAAATGATACACATAAAAATGGGGATATTTT
>JBBPCW010262105.1:0-12576 GCA_037974425.1 Phenacogrammus interruptus
ACGAAAACAAAGGACAGAAACAGACTCAGAAAACACGCCCCGAGTGTCTCTGTCAGCGTGTCTTCCTCGTTTCGACCAGTTAGTGGCGAGAAAGCAGACACTTATTCACCCAGCAGGAATTATTCACCCAATTACTGTGGGTGAATAATTCCTGGGGGGGGGGTCTGCCCCGTTCGCCCATGCCTAAAACCGCCACTGTCCGGAGGAGACTGTAGAGCAGAGAATGTAGCTAGAAAGCACAGGACTATAGTCTGTTGGAGACTCTGGAGGTCAAAAAGAGGAGGACAGAGCCAGAGATCATGTGGTGGAGGTTGAAGGAGGACTGTAAGGTGGAGTACAGGGAGGAGTTGCTGGATAGCTGGGCAGCTTCTGCAGAAGTTGTGTAGTAAGGAAAACAGTTAGAAAGGTGATATGGGGGACAAATGGACAGAGGATGGAGGACAAGAAGAGGCTGGTGGAGGAAGTGGGACAGTCAGAGAGACGAAGAGAGTAGAAAGGATAATAAGGACAGGAACTTTAAGGTAAAGAGAGAAGGGTGGAGTGGGTGGACACGAGAGTGCAGAGTGGAGTGGGTGGGTGGAGAAAAGAGTGCAGGGTGGAGTGGGTGGAGAAGAGAGTGCAGAGTGGAGTGGGTGGAGAAGAGAGTGCAGAGTGGAGTGTGGGGAGAAGAGAGTGCAGAGTGGAGTGGGTGAAGAAGAGAGTACAGAGTGGAGTGGGTGGAGAAGAGAGTACAGAGTGGAGTGGGTGGAGAAGAGAGTGCAGGGTAGAGTGGGTGGAGAAGAGTGCAGAGTGGAGTTGATGGAGAAGAGAGTGCAGCTGAAAATTTAATTTGAAATTGCTGGTTAATCAGAAGCTTCAGAGTTGTTCCATTTTTCTGAATGGATAAATATTGCAGCTACAGTCGTCACATGCTCTGCTGGCTACACCATGAGGCAGGAATGAGCAGGATCTCACCTTCTTCATCTCCTCGAAGCTCAGGACCAGGATGTTGTATTTGTCCTTGTTGGTGATCCAACCTCTCACATGATCAAACCAGGAACCGCCCAGCACTGCAGATAAAAACACATACTGTTCATGCTAATATGCTAACCAGGAGCAGGCCAGACCTGCTGGCACATCCAGACTACTGAACCACTGAACCATTTAACTACTGAATTACTGAATGACTGAACTACTGAACCACTGAGCGAATAAACTACTGAACCACCGAATCACTAAACTACTGGACCACTGAACCACTGAACCACTGATCGACAAAACTACTGAATCACTGAACCACTAAACTACTAAATGAATGAACTCCTGCACTACTGAATGACTGAACTACTGAACTACTCAACGACTGAATCGCTAAGCTACTGAACCACTAAACAACTGAAGTAATGAACCACTGAACCACTAAAATACTGAATGACTGAACTACTGAACGACTGAAACACAGAACTAATGAACTACTGGACCGCTAAACCGCTGAAACACTGAAATGCTGAATTACAGAATGACTGAACCACTGAACTACAAAACTAATGACCTACTGAACTACTGAACCATTGAACAACTGATCATGTGATCAGAATTTGTTGTGGCCATGAGGGTTAATTTTTTATTACATTTGGAGTAATCCTGCTACCATCAACTGCTCTTTCAGATTTAAAGTCATCTATTTCAGGATGTCTTTGGTAGAGTCAGATGATAGAGCACTGTTTTAAAAGGACACCTGTATAAACAAGCCTTTGATCGTGTGACCTCAAATAGATTGTGAGATCTTGAGGCCTAAAGTGATAAGCCATTTGGGGTTGAAGGCCTTTGCCCTGAGTGGAATTGATTAAATGATCATAAGGTCTCAGGAACCAGGATAGAGTAACTGATAAGGGGGATGCTGACCTAGGTTATAAATCCCCCATACTATGCGTAGCCTGATCAAAGCGTGGGAGAGTGTCCCGGAAAAGTACTAGGAGAGATAGAATTTGAAAGTCCAACCCTGTGTGCTGTTGGCTGAAGATGGTAAAAAGAAAGGGGGAGTCATTCCCCCGGAAGAGACTATGTAGATATAAAATATGTAAAAGCCAGAGGAGTCTGATCAACACTCTCTTGGACCTGTGAGGCTGCTTCATTCTTTAATAAGGTAGAAAAGCTGCATTTCTATGACTGCATTTGATTTTTGAATTTATGTTTTAGAATTATGTTTATTATTCAAGTTTTAGCTCTGACAAATTCATTTACAAAAAATACAGGATACGCTGTAAAAACATTAACATTTTAATCCAATCTAATCTAATCTAACCTAAGCTGATGGTTAGAACGTTCACACTGCTATCATAAAGATGTAGATTAGAATTCCAAAGTACCCTTGAGCAACTGAGCTGTGGTCTTGGCTTCCCAATGTTTCACTTGGTGAATGGGCTAAATGAGTTGAATGGGTTTAATGGGTTAAATGGGTTAAATGTATTAAATGTATTAAATGGGTTAAATAGGTTAAATGTGTTTAAAGGATTAAATGGGTTAAATGTGTTAAATGTGTTTAATGGGTTAAAGTAGTTAAATGGGTTAAATGAGTTGAATGAATTAAATGGGTTAATTGAGATTAATGAGTTAAATGGGTTAAAGGAGTTAAATGAGTTAAATGGGTAAAAGGGGTTAATGTGTTTAATGGGTTTAATGAGTTAAATTAGTTCAATAGTTTACTGAGTAAAATGAGTTATATGGGATAAATTAGTTAAATGGGTTAATTGTGACAAATGAGTTAAATGAGTTAAAGGGGTTAGATGTGTTTAATGGGTTTAATGAGTTAAATGGCTTAAATGATTTTAATGAGTTAAATAGGTTAATTGTGTTAAATGAGTTAAATGGGTTAAAGGGGTTAAGTGTGTTCAATGGGTTTAATGAGTTAAATGGGTTAAAGGGGTTAAATGTGTTTAATGGGTTTAATGAGTTAAATGGGTTAAATAGTTTACTGAGTTAAATTAGTTATATGGGATCAATTAGTTAAATAGGTTAATGATTTTAATGAGATACATGGGTTAATTGTGTTAAATACGTTAAATGGGTTAAATTAGTTAAATTAATTACATGGGATAAATGAGTTAAATGGGTTAAATTAGTTAAATTAGTTTATTGAATTAAATGTGTTAAATGAGTTATATGGGATAAATGGGTTAAATGGTCTGTTCTGTGGTGGTGCATGAGATGATTCAGTATAAAGTATGAAAATGACTGACTCCACCCAGTGAAGAACTTCTCCATCATGTCAGTTGTCTCCATATCGTCCACCTCCTTCAGGAAGTGAGAGAAGTGGAAGTAGGAAACCAGGATGTCTTTGGGGTTCCTGTAGATGTAGATTATCTGGAAGTGAAAGCATGTGGCATGGAATGTGGTGAAGTCTGGCCAGTTTATTTAAAACAACTTATGCTCCTCAGAAATGGAACAGAAGTGAGGCTGAGCTACAGGAGAGGGGATTCTGATAAAGTGGCCGTGGAGTGTGTGTGCTTGTTTGTGTCTGTAGCTCTGCACTGACCTTGCCTTTCTCCTGCAGGCCGCGAGGAATCAAGTCCTGGCGCAGGTGGGAGCAGAACAGTCTGGGCGATGGACGGGTGTTGAAATTTTTCCCCTTCTCTAGAATTTCTAGCCAAGGCATCTGTTCATATGTCAATGTATTCTTCAGCTCGGGGAAGTCCTCCTCATACAGAAGGGTCATGATCCGCTGGGTCCACACCGTGCCTGAGAAGTGGGAATGGTGGAGGGATGGAGGGATGGAGGGAACGAGAAGAACAGAGAGATTTCAAAGCTCTGGCCCTGATAGCTGTTGTCTGGAGAGCATCCTGCGAGAATGGCAACATTCCCATTTACACTTGCAGGCTTGTGAGCAGCTGCTGCAAACACTAAGGTTTGGGGTGTTTGTCAAATTTGGAAACTTTCTGAAGCTGCAACTCGATGGACACGTGTCAAGGAGGCAAACACAGTGGTCCAGCTGGGCTGTAAAGACCCACAGAGTGAAGGATTGGTGGAGGGACTGAGGAAGAAGGAGCCCTCATGAAGTTCACTCGTGCTGCCCAGTTATTTCCGGGTAAGACCTGTTTCTCAAGCAAGACCACAGTAACGGCACTAAAGTGATACATCTCCCATTCTAGAATGCTTTAGCAACCTTCCCACCTGCCATTCTTGTTTCATCAAAGGTGTCAAAGGTGTTTTTGACTGTCCAGCTCTTGCAGAGGAAACACTGACCTCCATAATTCTGTTCTACATTTAGTCAAAGTCAAGTCAAAGTCAATGTTATTGTCATCTCTGCTATATAATGTACAGATACATAGAGAGACGAGATGACGTGGCTCCAGTTATTACAGTGCAGAGAACAAATATCACAAATAGGCACACAATAAAAAAAAATAGGAAGGAACAGTATATATATCAAATATATATACACACATTTAAGACAAGACAGGGGGTGTTAAATATAGTTTGGCACTTGTCAGAGTCAGGGGGAAGGATAAACCCCCACGACCCTGAACTGCCTTGGGGGATGAAGTAAGCAGGCACGGGGGGAAGGTACATTTGCATGGTTTATTATGGGAACTCAGGATACACGCGAGTAAACCAAGGGACATAAGGACAATGACGGAACAAAGACAAGACGTACACGCAGACCTTAAATACACAGGGAAACACGAGGCACCTGGGAAGACAAACAGGAAACAGGTGGGGAACTTAAAACACGTGACACAACCAAAACAAAAAGCCACATGGCACAGGACGAAAACAAAAAAAAACACAGTGGCCATTACTGGCCCTCAGCCGTGACAGTACCCCCCCTCTAATGCCGAACCTCCTGGGATGGCCCAGTACCACCACCAAAAAAAACAAAAAACAAACCCCCCCCGAAACAACATCAAAAAGGGAGAGCGGCAAGATCCCATCCAAACAAAAGGGAACCCCACACAAGTTCATGATCGGGGCGGTAAGGCCCAAAAACCGGAAAGGAAAAGAAAAGAGACCAAAAGAAAACCACGGGCCATCAGACAAGTCATTGGGGTGGCAGGAGGCCTCAAAAAACGGTCCAAAAGGGCGCAGTCTTCGAAGGCCATGGGCCTTTGTCTCAGGGCATGGGCCCTCAAAACGGTCGGGGTGGCATGACTACCCCCAGGTAGTCCTTTGGCCGGAAAGGGGCCTAGTGTCTTTATGTTGGGGCTCTGCCACCAGCGCCACGATACTTCCCTTTCATGGCCAGGCAGGCTGGCAGACGGGCCGGCAGGCGGACCGGCAGGCGGGCCGGCAGACGGGCTGGCAGACGGGCCGGAAGGCAGGCCGGCCGATGGGCCGGCAGACGGGCCAGCAGGCGGGCTGTCCCCTCCGGGAGACTGGACCGACCTCATGTTGGTAGGCAGGTCGGCAGGCAGGCTGGCTTCTCCGGGAACCAGGGTGGACCCTTCCCTGATGGGTGAGCAGCAGGGCGAGCAGGCAGGCAGACAGTCCCCACCGGGAGACTGGTTGGGCCCCTTGCTGACGGGCGAGCGGGCAGGCGAGCTGGCAGGCAGGCAGGTCCCCCCTGGAGACTGGACAGACTCCTTGCTGGCTGGCGAGCAGGTAGGCGAGCCGGCTGGTAGGCAGTCCCCCCCTGGAGACTGAATGAACCCCTCGCTGGCGTGCGAGCAGGTTGGCGAGCCGACTGGCAGGCGGTCCCCCCCTGGAGACGGGACGAAACCCACACTGGCAAATGGACTGACCCCTCCGGGAGCCAGGATTGAACCCTTAATGGCAGGCAGGCTGGGCCCTCCGGGAACCTGGAGGGTGGTTATGGGGCCTACAGGGCTGATACGAACGGGGCCTAGATGGTTTGGGGATGCTCTAGTTCTTACAGGGGCCGTCCTGACAGACAGAGGGGCTGCACTGACAGAAGGAAGGGCTGTAATAACAGAAGGAAAAGGGGCTGAACTGACAGAGGGTAAAGGGGCTGCACTAACAAAGGGTAAAGGGGCTGCGCTGACAGAGGGTAAAGGGGCTGCACTGACAGAGGGTAAAGGGGCTGCACTGACAGAGGGTAAAGGGGCTGCACTGACAGAAGGGTCACACATCCTTGCAACCAAGCACTCTCCAGCAGCCACGCACTCTCCAGCAGCCACGCACTCTCCAGCAGCCACGCACTCACAAGCAGCCACGCACTCACAAGCAGCCACGCACTCACAAGCAGCCACGCACTCACAAGCAGCCACGCACTCAAGTCACTTCAGCCACACACGCAGTCACATCAGCCACACACTCAGTCACATCAGCCACACACTCAGTCACATCAGCCACACACTCAGTCACATCAACCATACACTCAGTCACATCAGCCACACACTCAGTCACATCAGCCACACACTCAGTCACATCAGCCAAGCACTCAAGGACGGCTGTGCTACGGTCAGAAGCTGAGCAGTCAACAGCTGAGCAGTCGACAGCTGAGCAGTCGACAGCTGAGCAGTCAATAGCTGAGCAGTCAACAGCCGAGCTGCACATTGGGGCTGAGCTGCAGCACTCAGACACACACTCGCGCTCAGACACACACTCGCGCTCAGACACACAGACCTCACTCACGCAGACATCACGCATGCAGACATCACTCACGCAGACATCACTCACGCAGACGTACATGGCCTCCTTAAAGTCACAGGCCTCTTTGTATAGACCAACTCTCTGGCCGGGGAGACATGAAGCTAGGCCAGGCGGGGAGCAGATGCTCACGAGCTACTTACACGAGCTCAGTGACTCTAAATCCAGCCCAGCTGGGGCGACGATGGGTTCACTGCACGAGCCAAGGGGACCGGGTTCTAGGCTAGGCGGGGAGCAGGCGCTCACGAGCTCGCTGCACGAGCTCGGTGACCCTAAATCTAGCCCAGCTGGGGCGACGACGGGCTCACTGCATGAGCCAAGGGGACAGGGTACTAGGCTAGGCGGGGAGCAGGCGCTCACGAGCTCGCTGCACGAGCTCGGTGACCCTGAACCTTGCCCAGCAGGGGCAATGATTGGTTCAGTGTTCGAGCCGGGGGGACAGGAAACTAGGCTAGGCGGGGAGCTAGTGCTCAAGAGCTCGCTACTCGAGCTTGGGGACCCTAATTCTAGCCCGTCTCCTTCTAGTACCCTGGCGAACTCTACCAGGAATCGCAAAACCCAGGCCAAGGCTGGGGTAACTGAACCACCCGTAGCCTCCTGGAGGCTGGGACCGGGACCAACAGAGTCCAGGATGACGGGAACGGAAAAAAAAGACGGGGCTGTACAGGCAGGGGCTGGACAGGCTGGGGCTGGACAGGCAGCAGGGGCTGGACGGGCAGCATCAACCATACACTCTCCGTCAGCCTCACACGCTCCTTCAGTCACAGCACCAGCACACACAGCACCAGCACACACAGCACCAGCACTCACAGCACCAGCACTCACAACACCAGCACTCTCAGCACCAGCACTCTCAGCACCAGCACTCTCAGCACCAGCACACTCAGCACCA
The DNA here is from genome assembly GCA_037974425.1 of Phenacogrammus interruptus. Lineage (NCBI taxonomy): Eukaryota > Metazoa > Chordata > Actinopteri > Characiformes > Alestidae > Phenacogrammus > Phenacogrammus interruptus. Next base: position 7,478 of record JBBPCW010262105.1, read on the forward strand.
GCACACTCAGCACAAGCACACTCAGCACAAGCACACTCATACACAGAGACAGTAGCGCACACACCCTCAGAGACAGCAGCTACCACACACTCAGTTGCAGCACAATCAATCACAGCACTTTCATGCACAACACTTTCATGCACAACACTTTCATGCACAGTACTTTCATGCACAGCACTTTCATGCACAGCACATTCATGCACAGCACATTCATGCTCAGGGACGGCAGTCACACACTCGGGGATGGCAGTCACACACTCGGGGACGGCAGTCACACACTCGGGGACGACAGTCACACACTCGGGGACGACAGTCACACACTTGGGGACGACAGTCACACACTCGGGGACCAGAGCTGCACTACATTTGGGGGCTGCATTACTCTTAGGGGCTGTCTTACTAAGCCCGCTAGCCGGGCGGCTAACGTTAGCCTGGGGGGGAAGAGGCAGGGTTTCCTCTTGGAGGCTTTCCGTGGCGGTGGTTGAAGCACTGACCTCCAGGGCAGCAAGGAGAGGCGGGACAACCGCGCCGTGTTGGGTGGAGGACGTGGTTGTGGTGACCCAGTCCTCGTGGGCTGGGAAAAAGGCGCTTGGGACCTTCCTCAGAGGAGGTCCGGGAGGCGGATCGGGGGTGAGCCAGGACAGAGAAGACACGTGGGAGTCCTCGGCTTCACTGGCCAGTCCCAGACCGGACGGACGATGGACCCGCTCCTCGCGGTCCGAATCTCCGCTGCATGGCAACTTGCCTCCCGGATACCAACCTCCCGTCGACTCTGTCGCGAGTCCAGTCCCACTGACCTCAAACCAGCCGAGGCCCTCGACCAGGGTCACCTCCAGCTCTCCCTGCACCAACGCCTCCATGAACCCACTCCAGTCCACGACGTGGACGGGCCTGGCGCCGTGTAGATTTTTGGGTAGGGGTTCCGTCATTCTGTCAGAGTCGGGGGGAAGGATAAACCCCCACGACCCTAAACTGCCTTGGGGGATGAAGTAAGCAGGCACAGGGGGAAGGTACATTTGCATGGTTTATAACGGGAACTCAGGATACACGCGAGTAAACCAAGGGACATAAGGACAATGACGGAACAAAGACAAGACGTACACACAGACCTTAATTACACAGGGAAACACGAGGCACCTGGGAAGACAAACAGGAAACAGGTGGGGAACTTAAAACACGTGACACAACCAAAACAAAAAGCCACAATAGCACAGGACGAAATCAAAACAAAGCACGGTGGCCATTACTGGCCCTCAGCCGTGACAGCACTAAAGATAAAAATAGAGGTAGGATGGTAAAGTGACATTTGCCTGGGATGTGCAAGAGTTAGTGTATATAATTTTAGATTTTCACTAAAGTGTTCAGTGTAAGCACATACAGTGTTCAGTGTAAGCACAACATGCAACCATGTGTACAGGTGGAGATTGACATTTTACACTGAGTGTGCAAGAAGTGGAGGGTTATAACATATATTCAGAATATATATTTTTTATGCAATTTCAGCATATGTGCAAATATGCTTCAGATTGGGATTGTCCATGTAGCAGCATAGTCTGGTAAAGTGCAGTGATGCAACTGGGTCAGTTATTTCCACAGTCCAGGTGTGTGTGTATGGGGGAAAAGTGCAGTGGTGCAACGGTCAGTTATTACACAGTCCAGGTGTGCGTGTGAGGGGAAGGTGCAGTGGTGCAATAGAGTGAGTTATTTCACAGTCCAGGTGTGCGTGTGAGGGGAAGTGTGATGGCTGGGAGTGAGTTCAGGAGTCTGATGGATTGTGGAAAAAAGCTATCGCGCATCCTGGCGGATCGAGACCTGATGCTGCGATAGCGTCTGCGGGATGGGAGGAGTGAAAACAGACTGTGTTAAGGGTGTGAGGGGTCGAGCGCGATGCAGGAGGCCCTTCTGATGCAGTGCTTGTGGAAGATGTCCTGTCGCACTCGATACACCACCTCTCCTAGACGCTCTAGGACCTCTCCAGGTCCTCTCCAGTGACTGTCCAGTTTTGGACTCCGCCCCTTTTTCTGGGAGGGGCAGTAAACCCAAACGAGTGCCCGGGGCGTGAAATTCTGACCCCCGGCTGCGCTCATCGTAGGCGCATTTCTGTCACGCTGTGGCCCCACCCTGGCATTCTCTTGCCAGTCCATGGACCACTCGGAGCCGCTCCTGCAGGCGGCGAAGGTAGTCCGGCCTAGGCGGCCCCACGATCTCAGCTTCCAGAGGAGGACCGAAGTGGACCGAAGTCCACGGGCGTCCGCAGCTCGCAGCCAAACATCAGTGCCGCGGGGGTGCTCTGTGTGCTCTCCTGCATGGCGGTGAGGTAGGACCACAGGACCAGGGGTAAGTGTTGGTCCCAGTCTCGCTGGTGCTCAGTCATCAGGATCGCCAGCTGGGTTGCCAGCATGTGGTTAAAACGCTCCACGAGTCCGTCGCTCTGCTGGTGTAGTGGCGTGGTGCATGTTTTGTGAATGCCCAGCCGCCGACACATGTCCCCAAACAGCTGAGCCTCGAAGTTCCGCCCCTGGTTGCTGTGCAACTCCTCAAGCGCCCCAAACCTACAAAAGAACTCCTTCACTAATTTCTCTGCTACCGTTGTCGCACTTTAGTCCGCGATGGCGTACGCCGCCGGCCACTTAGTGAAATAATTCATCGCGACTAACACGTAACAGTTCCCCATCTCAGACCTAATACATCTACTCCCACCCATTCCATGGGAGCCCCCACTACGTACGGTTGCATTGGCGCTCGTGACTGACCGCCTGGTCCCTTTTTGGCTGTACAGGTGTCACAACAGTGGACAAAAAGCTCAACGTCCTGCCTGCAGCCCAGCCAATAAAAACGGCTGCGGAGCCGCGATAAGGTTTTCGATGCACCGAAGTGTCCAACCCCTACTGCACCATGGACTGAACGCAGGACCTCCTCACATAGTTCACGGGGCACTAGCAGCTGCCACAGTACACGCTGTCCGTCCGGATGTTGCCAACGACGGTAGCACAGCCCTTGATTCAACTCCAGTGTCTCCCACTGGGACCGATAAGCCTTTAGCTCTAAATCGGACGCAGCTATCTCTTCCCACCCAGGCCGACGCGCCTGCTCAATCCAGCCCGGAACTTGGCGTATGGTCGGATCGCTCACCTATTCGCGATGCAGCCTATCGGGATTCAACCCGATCACAGTCTGGGTGGTAGCTACCACACTAACTTCACTTTTCTGTTCTCTCTCCTCGGCATGCTCGCAGTGCAGGCACACCTCTACCTCACGCGTCTGCATTACAGTGCTGTCATCCCGGTCGGTGCTGCACGTCAAAGTTGTATTCTTGTAATGACTCTAGCCACCGCGCGAGTTGGCCCTCTGGGTTTTTAAAACTTAGCAGCCACGTGAGCGACGCGTGATCTGTCCTGAGCAGAAATCCACACAGATACGGGCGGAAATGGTGCAGGCTTTGGACTACTGTGAGAAGCTCCCGCCGCGTCACGCAGTAGTTTCACTCCGGCCGACTTAAAGCTCAGCTATAGCACGCGACCACGCGTTCACCAGCTTCTGTGACTTGCGATAACACCGCGCCTACACCCCCATTGCTCGCATTAGTGTCGACCACAAAAGGCTTTGCCAGATCCAGGCTCATCAATACGGGAGCCTTCCCCAACGCCTCCCGCAGCTATGTGAATGCCATCTTGCATTCTGCAGACCACCGGAAAGCCCCCCCTTTTTCTGTTAGCCGATGCAAGGGCCGTGCCACCGCGGCAAAATCCTTCATGAACCGACGGTAATACGAGGCTAGCCCCAAAAAGCTACACACCTCTCTCACATTACATGGCGTCGGCCAGTCTCGCACCGCCGCAACCTTTGCTGGGTCAGTGGCCACCCCTTCCCCGCTGACTATGTGCCCCAGAAACGCCACCTCTTGCTTAAACAGCACGCATTTATGTAGGTTTAGTCGCAGGTCAGCTGTACGAAAGGCTCCGGGTACTTCCCTTAAATTTTGTACCGCCCCCTCGAAAGTTTTAGCATGCACCAGCAAATCATCGAGATAAACCACACATTTTGTCTGCGGAATCTGACTAAGTACGCGTGAGCCTTTCGAACATAGCTGGACTGTTACAAAGGCCAAACGGCATAACCTGGAACGGCCATAAACATTGCCCAATCGTAAAGGCCGTCTTAGGTTTAGCGTCCTCGGCTAACTCTACCTGCCAATACCCGCTTCGCATGTCTAAAGAGGTAAACCACCGTGAGCCCGCAATGTAATCTAGTCATATAGTGTATCTAGTCATCTATTCTAGGTAAAGGGTAGGAGTCTTTTTTCGTTACCATATTGAGGCGCCAGTAGTCCACACAGAACCGCCAACTGTTGTCCTTCTTCTTGACCAGCACCACCGGGGCCACCCAGGGACTGTCTGATGTCTCGATAACTCCTGCTGCTGCCATCTCCTCAATATTCCACTCGGCTGCTTGACCAACGACAACCGGTGTGGCCACAGGCGGATTGGGGTAGCATTCCCCTTCTCGATGTGGTGTTGAACCAGGGCCGTCTGAGTGCACTCCTCGTCCTTGGCTGCAAACAGATCCTCGTTCTGCACCAGTAACAGCTCCAACTCGGCCCGCTGACTCTCGTCAAGCCCCTTGGCGTGTCTCGGGGAACAGTCCTGTTGACAACTGGATCTTTCCAATCTCTCAAGTTTTATTGTCAGCTTTGAACTAGTGGTGGGCGGATCGATCCAAATATCAATACTATCAATATCAAAGCGGGTATTGATATTGATCGATACCAGTGTCATAAGATCGATACTTTAGTGCCGGTACTTTTAAGTGCCACTCCAGTCACAGCACGGAGCACACGCCGCTCTTCCTCCCATCCTGTGTTTTGATGTTGTACTGTCACGTGACTTAAGAGCACCAGGGGAACGCGAGCAAGCAGCGTGCACGTGCACAGAGAGAGAGAGAGAGAGAGAGAGAGACGGAGCACAGAACATACAGAGAGAGAGAGAGAGAGATGGAGCACAGAACGTACAGAGAGAGAGAGAGAGAGAGAGAGAGAGAGAGAGAGAGAGAGATGGAGCCCAGAACATACAGACAGAGAGAGAGAGAGAGAGAGAGAGAGA
>JBBPCW010262131.1:0-12571 GCA_037974425.1 Phenacogrammus interruptus
ACACACACACACACACACACACACACACACACACACACACACACACACACACACACACACACACACACACACAGGTTCTGCATGCTTGCAAATACACACTCAAACACCATGTGCTTTCTCCTCAGCACTGACCTCTGCTATATTTGAATCACCTCTTATAATAATAAGCTATAATAATACAAATATAACTTGTACATATTATATACACACTGGACAAAGTGGGGGTTTGTGGGAGTTGAGAACCACAGCTGTTGACTTCACTTAGAAAATCTACAAAAGATCATTTGACTCTGGGCATCCGAGTCATTTTGCACATGACTTTACTTTCATGCGCAGAACTGTGACGGTGACAAGAACCTGATTCAGTGCAATGAGGAACACCCAGAGAACTGTAACAAATCCTCACACACACCAAATCACAATGTATTGGTTATTTGTTTTTTATAACATGGACTCCACAGGATCTCTGAAGGTGTTTCTGTGGTATCTGCACCAGCAGCAGAACCTCTAAATCCTGTAAGTTGTGAGGTGGCACCTCCATACATTGGACTAGTTTGCCTTGGACAGGGGTCAGCATGGGCACTCCGACCGGTCTGCAGCTATACAGCCCCATACGCAGCAAGCAGTGACACACTGTGTGTCCTGACACTTTTCTATTAGAGCCAGCATGAACTTTTTCAGCAGTTCGTGCTGCAGTAGCTCTTCTGAAGAATTGGAGCAGACAGACTAGCATTTGCTATCCACAAAAATGAATAAGACTCTGGCACTCATGACGCTGTTGCCCGTTCAATGGCTCAATGCTTTAATGACTTCCTCTGACCACTTTTGGTAGGTACTGACCACTACATACCAGGAACACACCGCAAGACCTACCATTCTCAGATCCTTCACCATTTTTTTTTTGCTTCCAACACACCAATTTCAAGGACTTACTGTTCATCACTGCCTAATATATGGCTGGTCACTGCAACATGATAATTAATGTCAGTGGTGTGGAAGTTGTGGCTGATCTCTATATACTGTGGATATAATATGCTAGGCTTAAAAGAAAGCCTTATAATTCAGTAATTACTATGAAACAAGTATATAAGCTTCTACAGTGAAGAGAGTGAGGAACTGAAGTTTGGGCCCGTGTCCAGATCCTTTGCTGTTAATAACAGTAAAACTGTCTGAAAAACTCCTGAACCGCAATAAATCATGTGTGCAGTATAAAGTCTTACTTTCTTCGGCGGTTTGTCTCAGAGGAGAATTTGCGAGCGCGAGCTCTACAAGCCTTCTGTTCCTGGACCAGCAACTCCCGGTCATCATCAGCTTCCACATCCAAAACTGGCACGAAGTTTCTGGTGTAAGGGGCAGTTAAGAGAGCACAGCTACAGGCAGATTGTTTGGACTACACAGAATTGTGGCACAATTTTGCTTTTCTTTTTTCAGTATCCCTTACATTTGCACTAAATCTCCAGATCTTCCTCCCCAAAAACATCCCTAACTGTCAACGATCCACCTCCACATTCTGTGTTTCTCCTTTCTCCCATCTGCCACCTGATGCAAATCCTTTGGTTACCCCCATATATCTGAAGTTTCCTCAAGACCTGCTCCCAGTCCTGCCCCCAGTTTTCATGCTGTTTGGCCCCCAGTTGTCTCTTTTTCTTTTTAAAGCCACAAAGTAAAGGTCTTCTGATAGCAGCTTAACCATACAGTCCAGCTTGTCTGCCTTTGCTTGACTGTTGTAAGAGATACTTATTTCTTTCTGTTCACATTCATTTTAGCCAGCAGATCTCAAGCAATCTTCCTCCAGTTTCTTTTACACAACAAAACTCTTCAGTGTCACTTTCCTTGCTCCAAAGCTCTGGTCACTGTTGTTTCCTGTCAACCTTTTCCTCTGTAAACAGATCACTCCTTGCTTAGAAACTTTTACATTTCTGGTTATCTGGGGATGAGAGAACTCTTTACTCAAATTTGTGATTTGAGTCCTCAGTTCAACTTTTCACTGTCTTTGTAGCCATTAATAACATAAAAACAATATCACTGACACATTGACACATTACAACAAAAGATTCAAATGGAGTAGACGGTGGATTCATCTTATTACAGAATGGTATGTTACAGTGAAGACATTAGTAATCACCAAGTGAAAGCCAGTGCACTAAAGACAGAACTCATATATCTCGTCAAAAACTGTAGTTTGAGCATGTGTGGAAATATAATCTACTACTACAGACTATAAAATATTCAAAAACAGCCAGTCACATTTGTTTCAAGCAATTCTGATGTTTTCCTGTAATAAACCTTTGAAAATGCAGCATTTTTTAATGTTGGACTGGTGCTGTAGTGTACAATATTACTTTAAAACTTAGAAAGAGAGGGTAATGTCACTCATAAATCAGCCACAAAGAGGATACGAGTAGAAGAGAGTCTCCTTCAAGGTTCGCATCCCCAACAGAAGATGAGACGACTCTTCTAGCGTTCCAGTTTCACCTTCTGGGTCTTCATCCACACAGGAAGATTCTCCTCATTGTGAAGATGCTGGAGCTGAAGAGTCGGAAAACCTGTGGTTTAGTTTTTGGCTGCAGCTCTGAGACTGAGAGGAAAATCCTTAGGGCTGCCAGCACTAAGCTGTTATGTCATTGCTAACCGTCCTGCCCTCACCAAGCACCTTTTTAGCCAGCTCGGAATTTATTTATACCGCAAATGGAAGACAGCTTGAACTTTTAAAGCGTGAAACGCCTTATTCCTTCAGAAACGGCCCTTCGTTGCACAGAAGCTTAATTAAAAATGTTTTTAAAACTCTTTAGATCGGTGAACTTAGCACTTAGCATCTCTAACCACACAGCAACAGTCGCCCCATGTTGACAATCACAGACGCGTCTCCTTGGCAACGGTCATTACAGAAGTGCACCAACAGGGGACGCTGCAGAGATGAAAATACAAAACATGGACAAAAGTATTGGGAAAGGTGAGTTGGGGGTCCATTTTACACTAAGATTAGTGACTGCTGATGAAATAGAGATATTGGATATATAATAATCATAATCACCACAACGGTAGTAATAGTTAACGTCCACATGTAACAATAATAGTGAAAGTGACCATTTGTCATACGTGAACACACCACAGCACACAGTGTGAACAGTGTTTCAATAAAATAACAAACTATTTTTATTGTTGTTGTTTTGTTTATAGTGTATGTATGTGTTTGTGTACCCGTGAGTGTGGCTGTGTCTTCGTGTACCCGTGGGTAGGTACCTGTGATTGTGTGTGTGTTCGTGTACCCGTAAGTGTGTCTGTGTGTTCGTGTACCCGTAAGTTTGTACGTGTGTTCGTGTATCCGTCAGTGTGTGTGTGTGGTTGAGGCTACTGCTGGTGCAGGATGGCGGTGGATCCGAACAAAACTGAAATTCTCACAATTTTCAAAAGACTGCGGTCCATTCCTACAAATAAGGTAACCGACACACACCTGACACATCTGGGCTTCAGTGTGAGTGTGTCTATGGTTTAATTATATACTCTTAAATGTTTAATCCTGGTGGTTTTGTGTGTGATTACGTGTCATTTCTCTGTTAAGCCGGTGGCCTAAAAGCTAAAGCTAACGCTAAAGCTAACGGCATCTTCTGTCTTTTGAACTCTCATAAAACAGCCCAAACTCTACAAACCTTATCTGTAGCAGTACCGAATTCAATAATGAGCTCTTATTTAGGGGTTATCATTTTCTCGTTTACAACTTTTTGATCAAATTGTTCAGAAAAAATTGTTCGGTGTTAGCCTAGCCAGAAGCTAACCAGTGTGTGTTTTCATTTTTTTTTCTGTTTAAACATTATTTTGTCTTATGTTTGTGTTTTCTCGTTCCAAATCACATGTTTAACCTTCTGAAGGACATGGTAATGAACTGAAGGATATGGTAAAAGCTGTGTTAGATGTGTCAGAGCAGGGAAGCAGTGATGTTAAAGGGCTGAAACCGAGCAGAAACGCAGGTTTGTTTGAGGAACACAGAGGGTAGAATTGGTTTGTATTAGAAGGAAAATACAACAATACTGGAATTGATTTAATTTCGGGAACATGTACTTTCTCCTGCTGTGCTCTATGAGCCAGTTTTTTTTTTTACAGGATTGTCAGCCACGTAAGCACCAAAACACCGGTATTTCACATGCAGAGATATTTCACAACACCAGCTTTAGACCAGTTGTACTTCAGTTCCAACATATGATCCCATACACTATATGGACAAAAGTATTGGGGCATCCCTGTTTTCAGGGTTTGGGCTAGCCCCCTTACTTTCAGTAAAGGACCTATAGTATGTGGTGACTTAAAGGTAGGATACTTGCCTCTGGATCAAGAGGTCATGGGTTCGAATCCTACTTTCAGCACACCACCACTGCATCCCTGAGCAAGACCCTTAACCCTAAGTTGCTCCAAGGAGACTGTCCCCTGTAGTTAAGGAATGAAAGTCGCTTTGACTAAAAGCGTCTGATAAATGCCGTAAATGTAAACAACGCCATGCTTCCAACATTGAGGACCCAGTTTGGGAAAAAACGTTTCTTTTCCAGCATGACTGTGTCCCAGTGCACAAAGTGAGCTCCATAAAGAAATGGCTAGAGTAGATAAATGTGGAAGAACTTGATGGCTGCACAGAGCCCTGACCTCAACCCCGTCCAGCATCTTTGGGATGAACTGGAACAGAGATTGTGATCCAGACCTTCTCCTCCAACATCAGTGTCTGACATCATAAATGCTACAGAATGAATGAACACAAATTCCCACAGAAACTCCGGAATATTGTGGAAAGTCTTCCAAGAAGGTGGAAGCTGTTATAGCTGCAAATCCAACTCCATATCAAAATCTCTGGTTTTAAATGCAGTGTCCTCAGTGTCCCTGTTGGTGTAATGGTCAGATGTCCCACTATGTCTGTGTCTGCTGGGGCTACAGAATATGGATTGCAATTGAGTATTGCAATTATACCAAGACACATACAATGTCTTTCAGTATATTAAAGCCTGTGTTATCCCTTTTTTCTGAGCTTGAAATCTGAATTGTATTTGTGGTACCCTCTCTTATGTCAAGGGAAAAGAAAATGCATTTTTCATATGTTAAAGGTCCATAACACCACTTTTATTTCTAAAAGATAACAATTGCAATATGTAGCAATAAAATCACATCACCGTACTGATTAGTCTATTCTGGTCATCTCTAACATGGACAAAATATGAGTATCGATGTTATATTAAAGGGCATATATCACTTTTCTCTAAAGAATTATTTTTAAGGAATAAACAGGTTGAAAATGATCATACATAACTCATTCGTATATTATATGCAGAGGGCTTGAGTGACATTCATGATCATTGAGGGTTTTCTCTCCCTCCAGGCCTGCTTTGATTGTGCTGCTAAGAACCCGAGCTGGGCGAGTATTCCTTATGGAGTTTTCCTGTGCATTGACTGCTCGGGGATCCATCGTTCGTTGGGCGTGCACCTGAGCTTTATCAGGTTTGAGTTTTGATCTCTTTAACTGTATTCTCTGTCACTCTGCATTCAAACGTGTGTCAGTGTATAATCAATGGTATAAAGTACTGACACCCCAAAGATATTTTATAAATGTTGTTAAGAATTATCTAATAATTTCAGACCTTGAAATTCTGGTTTGTAACGATTCTTCATTTAGATTCCATGAAGCTAAAAAAAACAAAGGACAAGAAATATTTATAAAACAAATACTTATAAAACAAATACTTTCCCCCCCTGAACATTCAGAACATTCTATCAGCAATGAGAGTAAAATTACAAACAGTGAATAACTAGTAACACTTTGATGCATGATCTAAAACAGGTCCTGGTAGATAAGCCACACATATCCTTGCAGCTCCTTTTAGTGTTTAGGAGCCAATAAACAGAACCTAAATTCAGAAAATAAAAATTTTCTTATTGGTTCTAATTTGAAACATACATACTTTTTGTTCCCATCTCTAGTGCTGGGTATTGATGATAACTTGTAATATCAAAATATTTTCCAAATGAAAACAGTAACTATTACCTTTGTGGTACGCTGTTTAAATAAATAAAGCTATTTCACTGTTTAGGTAAAATTGTGGACAGAATGCCCAGACTATTAAACAGAAGCTTTTCCCGAATGGTTCCTGAATGATGTTTTGCGCTTTCAGATCCACAGAGCTGGACTCCAACTGGAGCTGGTTTCAGTTGAGATGTATGCAGGTCGGAGGAAACGCCAATGCGGTATGTTCCCGTGCTGAAGCAAAACTAAGGCATTATCGTTTTTACTTGTGTTAGTGAGTGGAATGCTCATTTCTGTTCTCCCTGTGCTCTGGGTTTCCTCTCTGGGAGCAGACGGGCTTCTTCCGCCAGCATGGCTGCACCACCAATGACACCAACGCGAAATACAACAGCCGTGCGGCGCAGATGTACCGGGAGAAAGTCCGACAGCTAGCCAACGCCGCGCTCTCCAAATATGGCACTGATGTAAGCAGCATAAAAACAGCTTTGGCAACATACATTGGCCAATGGCCAGTTGTACAGTTAGCAGTGAGGAAATGTGATGTGGTCACGCAGAAAGGTTAGATGGACTGCACCTGTTACATTTACACAAATTGTATTCAAAACATTATTAATCTCAAAGGAAGCTGCTTATGCTACGACTGCACAGTGATATAGTATCTGATGGGTTGTTTAGTGGATCACTTTATGCTGGTGAGTCTGCGGCTAAAAATGCTTCTCTGACCACGACATTGGAGTGGATGATCAGCATCGCCCATGATGGACTGAAGTCTAGAAAATGTTCTCTTTTCAGCCATGGTGTCCAAGTTTAGGGTCCTATTAAACAGATTCTTTTAATTTGGTTAGGTGTAATCACATGCATTTTCTCTGTCTGCCTATAACATTTTTACCAACTATAGATTTAGACATTGATTTAAAGAGTATGTCTATCTTCTGTAACAGTGTGTCTAGTCCTTTGCTGGACAGCATGTGAAAGTAAATAAACAGTGAAGTGCAGTATGCTCGCATTTCCACGTTCACAGCCTCAGGTAAACTTTGGCCTTGTGAGTCACTAGATCATTGGTTCAAACTCCACTTTACATAAGCATTGATAAGTCTTGTGTTCCTGATAGATTGCATCTTATGTAATCAGGAAGTCTATCCAGCAGTTTTTGCCTGTAATGTTTTGGTGAAACAATGCTGTTGGAGTTTTTGGGTCGTTAGTGGTGATAGTGCAATTATTTTTTTTTATCCCTCAGTTGTGGATCGATAATTCAGGACATGTTCAGAGCCCTACTGTAGAGAAGAAAGCGGACGATTTCTTTGACGAACATACTCAAGTAAGCAGTACGGTCATGTTTTGTGGTGTTAAGGTATTTGCTATGGTGTTTAACCCTTTAAGGTTTAATTAGTGGTTCGTTGCATTGCCTTTAAAAACTATATATCAGTTATTTCATTGAGCAAATCCTGCCAACAGCCTATAATTAGTTTTCTTAAGAAATCTGATCCTTTGTTTTATAGAGCCTAACCTTTTCTGTGTAAGGCCATTTATGCAGGAATTTATTTGGTGCATTATAGTAAACTACTGCAACTGAAAAGATTTAGTCTCTTTATTCACATCAACAAACTGTCGTGTGCATGTTCAGCCTGCCAACAGCTGGGACATGGCCTCCCCATGCCTGTCAGAGCAGAATGGAGCCGTCACTACTGTCACCTCTCAGCTGGAACAGGACAGCCCACGAGTGCCTGAGACTGTCGGTGCTCGTGAGTTTGCTTCCATACATGTTTCTCTACTGCATCTCTACACACACACACACACACACACACACACACACACACACACACAAACAAACTTGTACAAGCATGGAGCTCTCACTATTGATTAAAGTAGTGATCAAGTACTCTGTTCATTCGGTGCAACGGTAACAAACTATGTAAAACCTTATGTTTGATTGGAAAAACATATACAGTTAACGCTCACTTATACGCAGATCATCATTCGCGATTTCAGTCTCGCATGGATTTTTTCTGAGGATCAAACGAATAACTTTTCACAGAACCCCCCGCATGTTTGGAAAAGACAGATATACTCCACGAGGTTTGAAAGTAGCCAATCCGAGCTTGTCATTTATTTTTCCTTGGTGCTGATTGGCTGCTGCCCGGAATTCCCTCCTTGGAGCTTCTGGAGTGTTCTCGTGTTTTTCGTTTCTCTCACGCTCGCCACAATACAGTTTATGCAGCAAAAACATCAGTATTTACTTTTGAGCACTGCTGTAGTTCAGACTGTAGAGTATAGATACAGATTTATTTTAGAAGTTTCTTTGAGGCTAATGAGTTGAAAATTAAGTTAAAGTGTTTTGGGAGCATATTTGTGGGAATATTTAGGATCTACACTATGAAAATAGGCATTTTGGGTAATTATTTATTTATTTATTTTTTAACCACAATACGACATGTTTTTTCACTATACATGGGTGCTCTTGGAACGTAACTGTATGTAATATACACACACAGTCATGGAAAAAAAATAAGAATCCACTCTTCCACTTTTTCTGTTCACTGTTTGTGCAGCTTGCGGCAGTGTGTGTAAAATGCACAAGTGTCTATTCTTTTTGATTAGTGTGTGTGTATAAATAAGATGATGTGTGTGAGTTTTTGATGTGTGTGTGAGTGCAGATTTCTATGTGCTACAGCGCTTTTCTATGTGCTGTATTCCAGCAGTTTCACTCCTGATTCAGTTTCTGATGGATGAAACATTCACGCATGCACACACTCTGCTCTTAACGTCACTTTTCATTGTTGCAGTTGTAAATTAATGTGCGTGGTGTGTAGCATAACATTTTTAAGGTATAATAAACAATTTATATGTAGTATTTTTACATTTTCTCCAAAAATGTTTTTGATTCAAGTGTGATCAATAGTGTATAAAACCAATAGTGAGATGCATGTTTTACACACATTACAAAAGCAGTAACCAGAACAAAAGGATACTGTGTCTTTTTTTCCATGGCTGTATATGAGATACCACAATCACCCGCCTAATATTGTGTAGGCCCCCTTTTGCCAGCAAAACAAGCTCTGACCTGTGAAGGCATGGATTTTGTAAGACCTCTGAAGGTGTGCTGTGGTTCCTGACACCAAGACAGTAGCACCAGAACTATGCACCAGAAACAAAAATGCACTTTCAAGACACAGTTGCTAACTAATCATTCCCAATTCAATAAATAGTTATTGAGTAATCTTGACTGCACTAACTATCTCCTGTCTTACTGTTCCAGAGCTAGACGAAGGACCCAGCATTGAAGGGTTAAGTACAGATGCAAAAGCCCCTATAGGTGAGTTTCTTCTTAATGTGTGCACATTAGAGTGTGTGTTGCATTTGGGCACTGAAATATCTCTCCATTCATCCCCACACCATCTTTCAGCAGCATGACCTGTACTAAGCAATAGTCTTTATAACTATTGTATCGGAAAATGCCCTTAAGAAACAATTAACATTACTAGTGACCCAGATATCTCACTCTGGTACAAGTGCTCTTGATAAAAGCATTTAGTAATTGAGTAATCTACTGATTATTTTTGACAGTAAAGTAATTTCATTTTAAGGTCAACTTAAAACCAGAATGAACCCTTAGTTCAAGGTTCATCATGATATAATTCAGACAAACTTCTTATTTTCTATAATCCTCTCTCAAAATGTCTTCTTTTTGATTGCCTCACTGTAGCATTATTAATTTTTTATTTATTTATTTATTTTTTTATCTGACCCGATCATCACTTACATCCAGTTATCTCAGAGACGGTCCTCATAGAACTGAAGGAAGATGTAATGATGGCCACATCGCCTTCAAGACACATCAAACACTTAAAGAAAATTAATAAACTGTGCGTAGACACCTAAATACTTTATTGGAGAAAGTGTACTCTTATAGGACGGTTTATAAACTTTAGTCAGTCATTGACAGATTTTTTCTAAGAACTGAAACTGCAGAAATCCTCTGCATTTATTTTGTTGCTTTTTTTGTGGAAATATCTCATTTTTAGTGCTAAATTATTAAGAAAATATTATTTTCAAAATTTGTAACTTGGATATAAACGTAAATTCAGCTACATTTCCATATAAAATATAATTATACATTTTTTGGTACTGTCAAGGGAACACAAAAAGTGTGTCTGCCCTGAGTACAGATGAGATACCCCTATACTCAGAGGTGGGAGGTTTGAAAGTAGCCAAGCGTTATTTGTTTCTCCTTGCTGCTGATTGGCTGCTGCCCTACGACGCTGCAGTCCAGCATTCAAGCATCAGAACAGTTTCTGGTGTGGGGTGTCGAGTATTTCGCTGAGTGTTCTCGTGTTTTTGTTTTGTTCTTCTTAAAGCCCTGTGTTTTTATTACCGTAAATTAAATTATTACTGTATTTACCTGCTTATACCATAGAAAACACGCATGCCTGAATTACAGTCCAGTCTATTCAGAGGTAACATCCGTATTTACATTCTAGCACTGCAGGAGTTCAGTGTAAACTGTACAGTACCAATACATGTTTAGCTTTACATTTTCTTAAAGGGTAAAGTATTAAGCCCTTGGAACGTAACCCCCTGCGAATGTCTGGGGTTTACTGTAGTAACTATGAAGGACCAATAGCAGGCTCCTTGACTCCTTTACTCCTCTGTAACAGCCGTCTCTGCTCTGTTAATGTAGATGACGCAATGAAATTGGCGCCTGAGGAGCCAGAGCCTCTTAAAGGTGATTTGAATGATATTGAATTGGCTGGCTGGACATTAGGAGCATGTGTTTGTGCTTGATTGACGCTTAAGTGGAGTGTGTCACACCAGCTTTCAACCCAAAGCCACTCTTTTAACACCCTGCATTCCATTAATAGACTGAATTTCAACCTTTAACGCTGTCTCCTTGAAGTTATAACCAGTCCACTGCTAATGTCCTTTATAAAGCCTTCGCAAGCTCAAAAACGGAACCAAATCTCCCACTATAGCACAGCAGCTATAGTTTACTTAGTTATAATGATCTTCCACTGAAAATACTTGCCTCACATGGTATAGCCCCAATGCATTTCAGGATTTTGTACACTCACAATGACTAGGCCTGTCATGATCAGGAAATTTTAGTTTATTATTAATTGTCTTCTTGGTGGTTGACTGCAAGTTAATGGTAAATCAAGATAACTGCTTATAGCCCGTCTTTACACCTAAAGCTTTATGTCTATACTTTTGTACATTTGACAGTCATTCAGTAACTAAATCACACACACAGTTTGTTCCTTTTTTATTACCATTGCGGAAGTTATATAGGCAATCTATAAGAAGCAGAACCGGAATCAGAATGAATACAATTCATACCCAACCCTGCATATAAATGCATTTTCAGCTTTCTTTCACTTCCACAGTGTTAATATAAGCAGCTAAGATGTTCAGGACAGGGTTGGGCTGTCCTGCTGTAGGTGGGTTTCTCTCTCCAGTCTGGTGTGAAAGCCTGGAAAATGAGGTGTAGTGGACAAGCTAAATTAGGCCCAACGAGGCCAGCAGGTTTTTCTGCTCAGACTGATGGTCACTGATCTCATCAAATGCATTTCGGTGGGACTGCTCTTCTCTGATCTCGGGGCTTGTTATCTTTTAAGACTTTCTGAGCAGAGCCCGAGTACACAGAGGTCCACTGAGGCCTAATGTACTGGAATAATGAGATTAGATGCTTTCTAACTCTCGACGGTTGGAGTGCATATTTGCTCTCGTGCTTAATCAGGCCTAACTTCTCCATTTGTTCCGTATAGAAGGTCTCAGAGGGCCCAGGTTCAGTTTGGTCCATTGTAGAGGCTTTGTGTAAAGTTGGCCATGCCTGAGTGTGGATGTTATCACTTGTGAAACCATAGAAGGGCAAAAGATTTGGAACCTACGCGTGTGAGTGCGAGGATTTCCATCTTCTGCTGGCTTGAATTTTTTCAGCTTTGTGTTTGCTTTTTCCTCGCGTACTAATAAGGCTTGAATGGTTTAATCTTAGTGTTTGAGGAAACTAACAATTATTTTTTGATATTTCATGATCGATGTTTTATTGAAATATGAAAAAGACTAAATAATGCAGATTGACTTTAAAAATGGATTTGACAGTTAATAAACTATTAATATTTTGTAAAAGTCTAGAAAAATATAAACCTGGTGGTGCAATCCAGTTAGTTAACATTATTACACACAACTTTAATTCGAAAAATTAAGTGTTCGAAATCCCTCAATAACACCTCAATGCTTTTTAGCATTTCTCCAAATGAAGCTTAGAAGCGAATGACCCGCTTCAGACAGCAGATTTTGCACGTGGCTGCTATGTGGCAGTACATTAATATCTGCGTTGTATTAACTGCCCAAGCAATTGCAACCACTCATTCCAATTACATGCATTTTCTTTTCGATTCCGGTTCCACTTAATCAATTCCGGTTCTTATCGATTCCCTATTGCGATTCCACAAAGGTATAAAAAACAAAAAACAAACTGTTTAAATAACAAAACAATTTTTATGCAGAATGATTCAAATCAAACAGTCAACTGTTTTGTTAACAATAAATGCAATTGAACAGTTCTTGTTGAGG
>JBBPCW010262178.1:0-12569 GCA_037974425.1 Phenacogrammus interruptus
TCTGTCTGTCTGTCTGTCTGTCTGTCTGTCTATCCATCCTTTAATTTACATAAACATTCTTTGCAAAGCACAGAATTGTAAGATATGCCATTAAAAAAATTCAAAGGCAGGCTCAAAAGAACTTAATCAGTTAGACACTATTAGCATATGTGTTGTTTACGATGTAGATGTGAAGTTGTACTATAATGGTGTCTGTTGCTGCATCCCCATACTGCTTCACTCGAGCAGCAGGCCACTGCTTCAAGATTAATGTCCTTCCATTTCTATACCGTATGTAATATTGTGGCATTCTGACATTTCTCTTTTAGCTCCTTGCTTTTGTTCATGCTAATGTTGAGTCACTGAACAGCTGCATGCGAGATGTGACCCTTTTTAGTCTTTTTTCTCTTTTGTTTGCTTGTCATCTTTTGTTTATGACATCTGAGACCTCAGGAGATGAAAAAAGCTGTGTTTTATCTAACTTATTTGATGTTTTTGGATCACACTGCCGTTTGGCAGCTTAATGCATTATGGAGGCACAGACTGTGAAGGCAGGTAAGTAGAATCTGACCTTTTCATTGTGTCAGAAACTTAAATCGCTATGTGACTCGGTACTATGTAGCTAGACTCAAAATTGCGACCTATTTAAAGATTCTGATCAAAGTTGCTCACATTTAGATTCAAGATTTAAGATAAATATAGAGATTCTTTAACATTTAATACAGCTGAAAAATACAGACAGCATTATCACATTGGTTCTATATAACTTTGAACATTATCATTCAGCAGTAAGTGTGTGCTATGAAAGCTCATAACATATATTAATTTAGTATGTCTCACACATGCTTCATTGAAACTTTCATTTGATTCCTTTTTGTGTTGAAATAGGAGACATTTTTTATTTTTGTTTGAATTTGGTGAAATATTATTGTGATCTATGTAGATATGTAATTTAATCAAAAATACTCTTTACCTTTTTATCAGGTCCTGTCACGAGGGGCCGGATAAACCGGCAGCAGAGACAGGACACGTTTGCATCCATTTCAGTGCTCTTTATTCAAACAGAAAACAAAAGGAAAACAAACCTGGCTCAAGGGCCGCTGCATGAACAGGAACGTGAAAAGCATGAAAAATGAGGCGATTGACTGACGGTGAGAAACACACAAAACAGAACTTAAATACTGCCAGCAATCATGGACCGAAACATAAACAGGTGATAACAAAAACACGTGACAACAGAACCAAACAGACAAGAACGTCAACATAAAAGTCCCCAAAACCAAACAGAAAAGCAGTGGCCCCAAATGGGTACTGACCGAGCCATGACAGGTCCAAACAAACAGAGCCACAGAAGTGCTGGCAGAACATGTAAATTAAATGTAAGTACAATTTATAATGTAAACAAGCCTGTAATTAAATGAGTGATTACATTGCAGTTACATTGTAATAATATGGCAAACTAGCAGCAATAGCTCCAGACCTGCAAGGGTTCAAGAACAGAACAATTTTGTGTGAAATTATTAAATACATTAATTCCAATTTGATCTCAATTTGTGTTGAGTTATAAACTCCTTACTGCGCATGTGTCTGATAATTAATAGTGTTTCTTCAGTTCTTGGCCGCTTCATTCTTTACTCAGCCTATGAGAACTAAGACTTTAGTTAATCAAGCTCATATGTTAACACTTTGTATAACAAACATTATTGTTCAGTGAGAGAATGCTAATATACAAAACCACCTTTAAACACGTGAAGGATCAAATTCACTAACTGTAATGAATAGAACTGTGCTACCATCAGGGACATGTTCGTGACCTCCCCCATTCAAGTGTTAGCCTTTTTGTACTGTAACTGATGACTTGAGTTTAACTTTAGAATCCAAAAAAGAGACATCATGGAGTGTCATCCTTCATTTCACATTGGAATGTTCTGCTTGTATTATGTTTAGGATAACAGTGTGGTTGCCCTGGACAAGGGAGTAATAACGCTGTGTCAGCAAGGATTCCAGCTTGCTGGAAATTCCTGGCAGCTTCACAAACAGCAGAGTACATCAGGGAACATATTTATGCTAGGGCTAAGAGGAAAATGAAGGAATTTTGGAATGTACACACTCTTGGAATGGCATCTCTAGACATCATTGGTTTACGTGGAAATGTGTAGAAGTACATTGTTGACCAAAGAGATTGAAAGAGAAAAAAAGAGATTGAAAGAGAAAGAGAAAAAATGAGTTTAGAGATATCTAGAAAAGGAATGAAAGTAAGGAGTGAGAGAAGAGAGATTGGATTGCAGTTCAGCTGAAACAATAGCACCATTCACCCACAGTGGGACCACTCGCTTCATCTGCTCTCACAGTGTGATATTTAAACCAGCGGCCTACAGGAACATCCAGCTGCTCCCCAGAACATCACCCCGGTGATGACTTGACACGTCTGTCTGCATAGTTCTTCAGCCAGAGGATCTCTCTGTTCTATAGAGCAAGCACCCAGGGGGAAGTTCACTGACAAGATTTAGGGGCACCATGGGTCATTCCTTACAAACTACTGAACACTACAGATGAGTAGGAAATATCAGGCATGTTTCAGTCTAGACTTGTAAGGGTGTGAGAAGAACTAATGAGACGCCATTGGCTATGGGTTCTAATTAGATTTATGTGTTCTTTAGCTTGGTTTGTTTCCTTTGAGGCTTTGTTTGAAAAAGCCACACATCTTTTTCCAGTCCACACCCATTTAGGCAGCTGAGGTCCATCCAGCGGTTTGGTTTAACACAGTCCTGAAATCCTATGATGAGTAATGATGAAACTATTAGAGTGTTTTCACAAAGTAAACACGCTGGCTCTCTCAAAAATGGGAGAAGAAATGCTGCAATTACTTGAAAATGTCCAGTGATTCCACTACATCATATTAAGTAGCTTCTATGGTACTTGATTGAGTAATGTGCATTAAATGAATTCTAGTAAACCACATGAAAACCATTTGTGTAAATTTAACTGGCCTTTTTTCATGTTTAACTTCAGCAAGTTTAGTTTAACATACTTTTATTGTCACTGGACTACCCGGCTTTTGTAGGATTACACTCAGCCACAGGATGCATGGTAACTCATTTTTACAGCCGACAGCGAGGTCAGGGGGTTAACCAAGGAGTATAAGTAAGATACACACACAAGAGGGTAGACCAGAGGAAAAGAGAACATGAGAACACAAGTAAACAATATGCAAACAGAAAAGCCAATATAAAAGATGACAGAAATGGATTTACAGAGAATTCACAATTTTTTATAGAAACAGCATAAATGATTGCCACAACCAACTACATGCATTTATTCTGTAACATCAACAAAAGAAAACTGATTAAAACCAATAACAATCTTATCTCATTTAAAGAACCTCTATAACGTTTCCAAACTCCATCCCATTCTCTCCCTAACAGATGCCAAAAAGTTGGTCCATGCCTTTATCTCCTCCAGACGGGACTACTGTAATGCACTTCTCTTCTGAATCCCTAGCAAGAGCCTACATAAGCTCCAATACATCCAGAACCTTGCAGCTAGGATCCTGATGAGAGTGTGCAAACATGAGCACATCACTCCCATCCTCCATTCACTCCACCGGTTTCCAGTCTCCACCAGGATTGAATATGAGGTTTCCCTCCTCACACACCAATGCATCCATTGACATGCCCCCCACCCACACACACACACACACACACCTTAAAGAACTTCTCAACCCACAACACACAACACATTCCCTACGCACTCAAAACTTCTCCACATACCCAGAACCAACCTGAGGATTATGGGAGATAGGGCCTTCTGTGTTGCTGCCGCACACCTGTGGAATTCCCTCCCTGACATCCTGAGGGAACCACAACCTACTGACCATTTTATAAAACATCTTAAGACATAACTTTTGGTTCTCCCTCTTAGATGTTTTCTAACCTTTGAGATCTTGTGATGAAGAGGGCACTATAAATACAATGTATTATTATTATTATTATTGTTGTTGTTGTTGTTATTATTATAATAAGACAAGGTTCCATACCAAGTAATCTATGTTGGAGAACTCTTTGTCCAAGATAAAAAGCATTTGCGGAAGTTTCCTATTGCAAATTCTACCCAACATGAACAGATCAGAAACAAAATGCTACAGAACACTATGGCACATGAAAATGATCATTTCTTCTGTTGCTTATGATGGCTTATTATTTAGTTATTGATATTAACATATATGTTTAAAAATATTTTTGTGTTTAAGAGGTGGTCAGATCGACAGTGTAAAAATCTGGTATCTGCTTGATATATTTTAGGGAGAATGCAGCCGGACCAATGTTTAAGGGATGGCTTGAGTAACTGGAGGATCAGAAAAAGAGCCAGTATAGAGGGAAATAAGCTGATTAGGTAAGAAACCAGGAGCTATTACAATGCTAGTTTATTTGTTTCTGCTCTACCAAGAGCCCATTAGCAGAATGGAGGTCTTCAGATGTTAGCGGCAAGAATATAAGAATTCAGCTTTGAACCTTGAGGGGCTACTTCAGGCTAATGACTGATATAGTGAGGTTGAGCTGAGGCCTCAGTAGATCTCCCTAAAGTCAGACCCATGTGAATTCCTAACAAGGCCAGTGGTGGTGGCTTTGATATTTTCTGAATATCTTATTCACTAATGGATTTGAGGGATGCAGGAGAGGGGAGGTATGGCATAAATTATATTAACAAATGCTTTCTGTATTTCTCCTGAGGAGAACTTGAGATTAAAAAAAGTTACAAAAGTGGACAGAGTCATAAAGCAAATACCAAACTTTTAGGAGAAAGATGTGAAAGACAGTCACGTGATTAGAAAAGTTCTTTGTGTTTATGCTAGACTCGCTGGTTAGTTTATTGAGTTTTAGTTCAGTAAACTATGGCAATTACTCTTTGATTATTTTAGTCATCATGAGTGGATGCATGATCTGGAGTTTAGAGCAATTTCAGTGAAAGCCTTGAAGTGAGGTAGACCTTGCGTCTCTTTTCTTGCACATAGTACCATGAGTCACGTTTTATAAGCTGATGCTAAAAACTACAAAGGCTGATTTGTTCAGAAACACCAACATCCACCCAGTTTACTTTGTGTGCTCTTTTTCCTTGTATGGTGTTTAAGAAAGTATCTTAGCATCTGAACTGTAGCATATATATATTTATAGTTGCATGTTATACTGACTTAACATTGTGGATGCTTGCCAGTATTCCACTGAGGGAAATTCCCCCTGATAAGAAGCTGGACATGCTTGTTCTACTACTGCTGTCATTCTTTCAGTGCTTTCAGTCCTAAATATGATGCCACCAAATGTATTACTTTACAGTCTCATTTTAATACACTTAAAAGTGTAAAGTGACCATTCTGTCATATGTGAACACACCACAGCAATGTGTGACAGGCTCCTGGGGGAAGTGTGTGGGGACTTTAACTTGCTCAAGGGTACCTCAGAGGTGCCACTAGCAGTTTTGGAAACTTTCTGACCACAGGGCAAATGCCGTAACCACTCGGCCACCAGCTTTTGTCATTGAACACTGTACCTAAAGCAAATAAATAATAGTAACAAAATATATTATATATTTTTAACAGCATTCTTGTGAGTGTTAATATGTTTACAGAGATCTACAGTGCTGTGCAAAAGTCTTAGGCACTTGTGCAAACTGTTTATAGCCATTTATCTGAGCAGTGAGGGACGCAAATACACAAGTTAATGTTAGAATAAATGCAAACAAACAAGAAAGCATTAAATAATGTCAGGGTTTGTTTTGTTTGTAAGAAGGAGTTGACGTTTTGTGAGCTAGTGAGAAGAACACCGGTTCAGTTTCCAGAATTCACCTCGATGCCTCCGGCCTTTGCATGGATTTGTGAAACTCCATCAGCAGCTCCTGATTTGATCTAATGCAGTATTGATCAAACTGAATCAGGTATTTGAAGTACCTGATGAGAGCTACAATGTAATACAGGGAGAGGTAATAAGGAGAGGTGTTGGAATGATGAAGCAAACAACTAAACATATTAATATTAACTAAACATGTTAGTATTCATATTGTTTGTTTACATCTAATATTAGCATTTAAAGCCATACACTGCTCAGGTAAACAGCTTTTTTCAGGTGTCTTATAGACTTGTGCATTTGCTGTTCATGATAAAATAACCTTTTCAGGGCAGACTGTGTTCCAATACTGTTTGGCTGCATAATGAGGGAACACACAAAAATGTTTTTTCATGTTTTTATTTTTTGAGCCAAACAATATATTCACGAGAAGAGCTGGATAGATGTGAGAATATAAGAGAGAAATGAGAGAGGGAGGATGAGAGAGCCAGTAGGATGGAAGGCAATAATGAAGGAGAGGAAGCATTACTAGAAAATATCTATAACCACAAACATATTTGCAGAAATATAGTATCTAGCTGAAATATAGTACATTTTGTTTCCAGTGAGGGAACAGATTTTTTCTTACAGCTTGAGCACATGCAATTTATGTTCCCTGGGTGTCATTTCTTCTGTGTAATGTGCAGTGGAAAAAAAATATCTTGAAATTTTCTGGTTGGACAGTTCACCTTGCATTGTTAGCCTACAGAATGATCCACCACATATCTATTATAAAGAGCGCATATTGCCTGCATTATTAATTCTGTCAAAGAATACATAGATGGATGTGTTGCTTAATATCCTATTAAATCCTATTCATACAACGTAACAGTATTCTTATCCGTTCTGGTCCACAATCACCTTCCCAATAGGGCCCACTAATAAGCTTAGCTCCACCACTGAATATTACATAATTTATTTATGTACAAATTATGGACACATTTGGATCAAGTGAATCCTATGAATGGCTTTTTTTCCAGCACAGTTACTTAACACCATCTTAATTTTTATTTCGTTTGTATATTTTGATTAAACAGATGTGGATTACGACATCATCGGAGTTCAGGCTTTGAACGGATTAAATGTTTACATGGAAACGCAGCTATATCAACACTGTTTTGGCGGACGTAATCTTGTAACACCATGTGATTTTTTTTGGTAATGTGTAGCACGGCAGAGACAAGAAAGATCAAGTCTCAGTTCAAACGAAGAATGCCATTAGTCTATACGAAGAACAGATAATGATGCATGGTTTCATCTTTGGGTAGATGAATGAATGTTGACCCTGGAATCCATCATGGAGTCACCAGTCATAACAAACTCCAGAAGGCCCTGGTTCCTGATATCTGACAGAACCTGTCATTTGTCTGGTTCCCACACACTGCCTTTGTAGACTGGTGAGCGTTAACAGCATGCTAATGGCAGTATAATTCTCACTCAGTGAGCTGTGAAGGAAAATGTAACCAAATAAAGTTCGGACCTTTCCTTTGCTCACTGTTTATGTTCATGTCTTCATAAAAATCTGGCTGTTCTTTGTGGCCTGATCTTCTGTCATGGGCTTTCCAACCATTTTTATGGGCTGCTTGATCAAATATTTGGCCAAAGGACAAAGGATACTGCTGAAGAACTCCAGAGGTCAATGCTGAGGGGGGCCTGAGCTGTGGGAAATGGAGTGGTTTAGTTTATCTCAGTTAAAGTGCTGTCACAAACTTGGTTTCATCGTGTAATTTAAAGCCAAAATCATCATAATCTCTTTGCTCTTTTGAGGCATCACAATAACACAACATACACCAAGCTCTTTCAGAGTGCAAAAATATGACTTAAAGACATCCAAGTGATGTTCATTTAACACGTTAGCATGTAAAGCAATGGAATTTACATGAACTCAGCAACCTTACATCAGCGTCGACAAACGTATGTTAATTTGTACCTCTTCTCGGCAGCTACAAATTAGAAAGCGTGTATGTCAGGGCATGAGCATGAGTGCTTAGGGCATAGACTTGGGTGGAGGATACAAGGGAGGTATGCTGTAGATTAGAATAGCATATGTCTCTCCCTTTTTCCTTTGGTGGGACGTAGGCTCTCAAAAAAGAAAACATGTCAAAGTGGGTGAGTCATAAACTGATTGGAGTTTGTTTAAACAAAGCTGAAGTTAGTAAGAACTTACAGACGTGCTGGAGAAAAATATGAGAAGCAATCATATAAATGTCAAACCTGTCTTCTCAACCATGTTAGAGTTTTCAGTAACACTTCAGTCTAGGGGCACATCATAATGAGCTTGTGCTTGGCCTATAAAGCAGTATGAAGATAATAGCATCTGACTTGTTCCTCATTACTACTTTATTATGCAAAGATCAAGTTAAATTATGTATCTTTTTTGTCCTATATCTTTTGCATAGAGTTATTGATGTTCGGTGATGTTAATAATCGTAATTCATGCAGTTAACACCCTCTTAGTAACTGGGAATCAGATCATAACTGCTAACTTTATTAAAACAAAATTACCATATTGTATAACCAGTGTGGACATGATTATTGTCAGCCACTGGATTGATGGGGCTTATCAAGAGCACTGTAATTTTAACTTAATTGTCACAAAGCTTTTAGTATAGCAAAGTGAAACTAATCGTATTTTGTTTATGGAAAAAAAAATGCATAACGGGAAGCAGAGAGCTTTTGAAGACCTTCTCTCCCCAGAGAGTAAAGTATCATGTTATGGGTGATTCATCTAAAGGATCTTTGCTTTTGTTTGAGAGGTAGAAGCAGAGGCATGCATAGTCTGAACTGAATCTGTAGTTTTTGTCCTCCTGTGTGGAGAAGTCATCTGCAGCTGTGAAACTGGTATTTTTCAGAAGACCAGCAGACACACATGCTATAATCATTAGACAGGTCACACAGCACTCTGCCTGACTGCTCTCTGAGCAGAAGATAAGGAGGGGTTAACTGCCACAGACACACAGAGCACTCTGATCTGAAAGCCAGACACAGAGAGAGAGAAGAAGAATTGAGGAAAGAAAGCAGAATGAAAGCAAATACTTGAGAAGGATTGTTGGGCTTTGCTGTGTGAGTGAGGTTTAGAAGATCCTGTGTTTATTGTTTTTTTGTGTGTGTATGCCTGGGTGTATTTATCTGTGTGCGCTGTTTGAATATCAGATCTGTTTGTTCTCAAAAATCCCTGAAATATGCCATTGTGTCTACATTAAACATTCTCTTTCTGATTCAGTGTTACTTAGGTATATTATGTAGATGTCTGGCAAATTCTACACATTTCGAAGAAATCATGATATCAGATGCATTACACTGTAAAAATTTGTAAAAAAAAAAAAACCCACCAAAAAAGTACTGGAAATATTATCTGCTCTCATAACAGTCCTCGGCAATTCCTTTACCTCATATACAGAACACACATTTTTACTGTTAACAATCTGTTAACAATTATACTCACCCTCTGTATCCTCCACAAGAGCCCAGAAATAAAATCAGTTTACTCATTAAATATCCAGTATTTATCATTGTGACTTGCTAGAAAATGTTGCTACTAGTGATGCACAGGGCCCATGGTTTTAGGGCAGATTTTTAAAAATACTGTGAGTGCGGGGGGAATGGGTAACAAAACGCAACAAAACGCATTTCACTATTGATCAAAACGTGTTGTAAACGGGGTTCGAATAACCACGAGGATCTTCTACTTCCACTCGCTATCACAATCAGGGAGGCCCTCACGATTCACTGATGCCTTGAACAATCATGATTTCCCACTCCTTTTAATCCTGGCAACAGCTTTGCGTTCCTGCAACCAGCACATTGAGTTCAGTTCAGCAGGTCGTGTGGTGGAAGTGCATCAAAATAAGCTAAACCCCGGTACGGTGGATTCCATCCTCCACAGTGCTTCCAAACAGCTGCCATAGACGCAGTTGCCGTATATTTTTTAATTCTTGTTTTCAATTTATAGGATAAGCTACTAGTTTGGTCAAATATCACAGTTAAGTATGCTCTGCTCTACTTCATTTTAGACTAAATTAATTAAAAGAAGACATACGTTCTACTAAGTTCATTTAAATCTGATAAAGTTTTCTAAGTTCATACATCAGATGTTACAGTTTTGAAAAATAGTGTGTTTTGCATACAAGAGAGATACCTTTCATGCAATTTTGCGCAACCCTTCAATAAATAACGGCATAACAATCGATCTTTTGGTTTCTTTGTTGTTGTTTGGTACACAGTCAGTCTGGCATAAAATTGTGTCATCATCTTCAGTGCATAAATCTGTGGCACAAATAACACTTCTTTGGTAGGTTCCATGGCAATACAGGCTGTGGTGTTCTTTATTTCCTCGGGTTGGTTCGGGTTTTGGGTCATAATCCGAGTTTTGGGCGGGGCGGTTTGGATCTCCTGACAGGTCAGTTTGGGGTGGGTGTTAAAAAAAGCTGACCCGCGCAACACTAGTGGCTACCATTAACTAACATGGTGGCAGCTGGTGGCCTTGTGGTTAGGGATTGGCCCCTGCAATCAGAAGGTCATGGGTTGGAATCCATGCCAGTGGCTGGATTCTGCCAGACTGCCAGTGGCACCACACTGTTCCTGGCTGCCTGCTGCTTCACGTGAATGGGTTAAATGCAGTGGAAGAATTTTGTTCTGTGCACACTGTGTGTTCACATGGACACTATGCTTTCATAGATTCAAACTCCTTTCATGTCTTGTATTTGGTTTTTGGTCGTTAATTTGCCATAAAAATCAAAAGCCAAAGGAATAAATCCGAAAAACAAAACACTCAGAGCTAATCTTATACTACCTTGTTTGCTAACTAACTACCATTATAATCACTCACAGCTTTTCTGTACTGTAGCTCCAGGGCCAAGCTAATACTGTAGCTCACATTATTACAGAGTTGTTAAAAATACATTAGATTGGATCATCAAGATAAAATATTAGTTAGGTCTTCCTTTTTCTGTCTCTCTCTGTCTGTTTGTATCTCTCTCTCTCTCTTTCCCTCTCTATCTCAGTCTCTCTCTTTCTGTCTCTGTCTCTTTGTCTTTCTTCCTCTCTCCCTCTGTCTCTTTGTCTTTCTTCCTCTCTCCCTCTGTCTCTCTGTCTATCTCTCTCTCTCCCTCTCTCTCTCTCTCTCTCTCTCTCTCTCTTCCTCTGTCCCTTTCTCTCTCTCTCTCTCTTCCTCTGTCCCTCTCTCTCTCTCTCTCCCTCTCTCTCTGTGTCTCTCGCTCTCTCTCTGTCTGTCTGTCTGTCTCTCTCTCTCTCTTTCTCTCTGTGTCTCTCTCACACCCTCTCTCTCTCTCCTTGTCTCTCTCTCTGCGTCTGTGTCTTTTCTAATCTTGTTTGATTGTTGTACGCTCTGCTGCAGCTGCAAACAGTGAGGTGACATTTAAACTACACAGCAGGCAGCAACTGTTTGGAAATACAGAGAGGTCATGGGGAAATGCAAATGCAGAAAAGTTTTGTTTAAACTAGATGTACTGCATTGCAGTGCGTAACATGACCGCCCCAGAAGAGAATAAGTAGTGAAGAGTGGGGTCCAAGAAAAATGTGCAAAGCGACCCAAGTAGCAAGAGGCTGATTGATTTGATCACTTCAGCTGGTGAAAGAGGACCATTTAGATTTTGCAAATATTACATCGAGATACATTAATTTTGAAGATCATGTTAGACAAAAAACATGTTAGACAAACAAAAGGAAATTATGTTGTAGTTTGCTGCAGCTTGTCTTATGGCTGATTTGTTTGAGTAATTAGCATCTATGCTGTATGTCATAATGAATAAGCCTACAATTTTGATTAAGCTTTGCTATTGGGGAGACAGGCAGCAATCAGAAGGTTGTGGGTTTGAATCCCAACACTGCCAGTGACACCAATTAGGCACCCTTGATCAAGGTACCGTCACAACACACTGCTCCCCGGGCATCCCTTGTTGGTGGCAGCACACTTCTTCACTTGTTGAATGGGTCAGAATGCTGAGAAACAATTTCTGTGTGCTGCGCTGTGATGTTTTCACATGGGACTGTAAGGGGCCAATTTACTTTACTTTTGGTTGTCATTTTTCTAAGCAAGCCAAACAGGACTGTATGAGATTTGAGCAACTTTAGCCAAGTATAAGTATACCAAATGCCAAAGATTTAGCATACACTGTTCATCTAATGTGGAAGCTGAATTTGGTGTGCATCCAGAAAATTAGTGATGGGAGTTAAATTTGAACCTTTACATCATAAAATATTGGTTAGTGAAGCACTAGACTTTTGTATGGACGAGGTGACACTACTGCACAAATCAACAGTAATGAGTTTGCACCTAACTTGCAAATGTCTGTATTTTTGACAAAGAGGTTGTCTCCTGGCAATGTGGGTAGGAGCAAATGCAGACTTCCGTAAGTTTTATTGAATATAACAAAAACAACCAGGCACAAGGGCCAAGACATAACTCAACACAAGCACACAGAAGAACGGAGCATATACTAACCTAGACGAACGGTGGACCGATATGCTGGTCCCACACAAAAATACTCAAATACTAAATCTAGAAGTCCCTGAGCCTATAGAAATGAAAGATTAATTTCCCTGAGCACACTGGCCAGCTAAAATAACAGTTCCCAAAATACAAAAGAACAGAAAAGGACATAAAAGGACCTCTAGCGGATGCCAACCATCACATTGAGCTATTACCTCACCAATTCCATCTCAGCCATGACACAATAACTTATGTAAGGTATA
>JBBPCW010262188.1:0-12568 GCA_037974425.1 Phenacogrammus interruptus
CAGATGATCAGGCGGTGATCAGTATACTGGTGGTGCTGAATGCTGAGTGGTTGGAACTCCTTTATCTAGGAACCTTAGGCTCTTTGCAGCCTGTCACAGTAAAACAATTGTTTCTTTCATCTAATCTACTCAGTATGCCAAAGATAAGAGAGGCATCAAATTGAATTGTACGCACCAATGCAAAATAGAAGAAATAAGGGGTGGTTCAAGACATTTTTACTGTACATCGTCTAAACAGTATTAAGGGTGATTCATGCAGCTGTTTAGTGTTTCTGAAGTGATGATGTGATTTATCCTTATAACCATAACGGTCATATTTTTCATTTTGTCCCAGTCCTTACCAGTTTCTCCTGTTTCTTGGAAATCTTCTTCACTCGAGAGGGACTGTAATGATAGCTTCTAGAAAAGAGGGGCTCTGGAGGAAAGGGATTCTGTCTTGTGAAGACAGCATCACTGTGAGAAGACATTTGTGTGTTTATCTAACCGCATGACAAGACAGGATTCTATGGGTCGGTTTCCCGGACAGGGATTAAGCCTAGTCTTGGATTAAGTAGTTCTGTGAATGGAGATTTTCCATTAAAAAGGAAAGAGTAGTCCAACACTAGGCTTAATCCCTGTCTGGGAAACCGACCCATAATCTCAAGCTCTTAGCATTTAAAAAGAACACATAGGTTTTTCACCTCACCTGGATTTCATGGTGACTCTCCCAAACTTCACTGAATCCCAGAATCGCCGCTGTCCTGCAGATGTAAAAATCAGTTTAAATCTGTTTTAAATCAGCTGGGTGATAGTGTGTATGAGTTTATTCCTCTCCTGCCTCGAAACAATGTGGATTAAACTGTAAACTGTTTGCTTAAGTTAGATCATTGTCGCCTAATGTTGCTAAATGGTCAAAAGAGCAGTCACAGACTGGGGTCTTTTGTTCAGCTCGTACACCTGTATAATAAATAAACTATTTACATAGTACTATAGAAGCTGCAAATATAAACAGAACCATCATAAAAAAAACACCAACTTCTCCCTGAGAGACTCGAACTGTTTACACCGTTTTAACCGGATTTCTAAAAGCCAATCGGGTGCCGTCTTAGCTGATGGACACACGATTTGTCCAATAGTGTGGATAAACGTCTCTCCGCATCTTCCAATGACAGAGGAGGAATCAGGTCGCGCGCGGAAGAGGAAAGCCGAGAGAACCAAAAGAGGTTCCATGGTAACCGAGTGGGCTATTTCTAATTTACTTTTCTGTGTTATTGAATCATTCTGTTTTATCTTACTTATTAATTCATTATCCGGTTACAGCACGTCATTGCAGGAAAGTCTCCAGTTGTGTTATTTCTAATTTAGTTTTGTTGTTAGCAGCTGTTAGCCGGATTGCTAACCACCCTTTGAGAATAACAATGTTGTAATGTAAAAGATCAGTCGTTTATTTTTATTATTTATACGTTTTCATGACACTGTTCCTTTCTTTAGCCGCGTTATAAACCAAAGATTTGGGTTTAAAGAGCCTCAAAAATTGC
Organism: Phenacogrammus interruptus; assembly: GCA_037974425.1. Taxonomy (NCBI): domain Eukaryota; kingdom Metazoa; phylum Chordata; class Actinopteri; order Characiformes; family Alestidae; genus Phenacogrammus; species Phenacogrammus interruptus. The sequence continues at coordinate 1,518 of JBBPCW010262188.1, forward strand.
TTGTTAGCTAGTTTAGCTAGTCAGGTATAATCGGTGACGTCAGAATTCGTTTTTATTTAATATTCGGACTTAATTTGTCTTATAGATTTACTGTAAATCTTATATTTTAAGAATTAAAAAGGAAGGTTACCCTACTGGTATGTAACGCCCATCCTCTCCCTATGTGCCCCCGTTGTTCTTGCTGTTCATTGTTAGTTGTCCTCTGACATTGGCCAGATAACACTCTCTGCCTGTTGCATTTTAGGGTTGCATGATGCAGAGAATATCAGTATTGCGATTTTACTGCTGCATACTCCGACTGCGATGCTTTTCAATATTTTAAAGGACCCATATCACTTTTCTGGAATTAAAGATATAAATTGTGTAAATGTTATTTCAGTTGGTACACTGATTTCTTCCCTACAATTCACAACAGAAAATAAGCTACAAGAACAGACTGTTTTCAAATAAGTTTTTGTGTCTGCCATGCTTTTTAATATTTTAAAGTGCCCATTTCATTACTTTCCTGGAATCAAGAAAGGCTTTTTCACATAGAGCTGTGCGTGGTCATCCTGTTAGAAACACTGATTGGTTAGAGGCTCATTTTCATAGTGAGATCAGTATTGCAGAGACTAATATTGTGATAACAATTACCGGACAGTATATTATGTGACCCTAAAGCATTCACATTTTCATTGCAACTGCACCTGTACATTTAAAGTAAAAAGGATTAAAGCCTAACTGATTAAAGTATATTTCTGTAAACAATTTAGAATTAAATGCAGTTCACATCTGAAATTCACCTTTCTTACTTTGAACAGTGCTGACTAATGGATTTGCTGTTTGCTGGATGAAGAATAGTCTGCAATCAAAATGCTTCATATGAAAATTAAAACTGAGAAACCAGGTAAGGAACTATCTATGTTTTTGCTTATTTTTCATTTTCTGAGTGTAAATTGATGTATTGTTCTCACTGGCATAATGTGTGTCTTTGTGCTGTAAATGCTGAGGCCTAACAAATTTTTCCCCACTGATACCAATTTTAAGGAGGTGGAAATTCTAAAAACTACCAAAAGCAGCAGATAATTTTATATTTAACGTTTTATATGATTAAAAAAATAAACACACTCCTGCTTAAGATGCATTCAAACTTAAACAAAGATGTTTTGTTTTTTACTAAAGTGGTGACCGATGTTTTTCTGTCACAGGAAGAAGAGCTAAAAAAAACATTGTTTGAAAAATGTTCCCATTTGGAACAATTCAGACTTAATCAACAAAAAAAAAAAAAATAAAATAAAGTATTGAACCTCTTAGGCCAAAATGGCGTCACTCACCTTAAGGGAAATTTAAGTCACTAATAAATTTAAATCACTATTTAGACATTGGGAGGAGAATCTGTCCCTAAGGCTAATTTCTGGACCTAGAATAATTTCCACATGACCACTAGCACTAATCTCATCTCATACAGTGCAAAAGTATCCATAGAATATAGTTTACTACACATTAGCTCTGAAATCTGTTCGAATGACAGTAGACCATTACATTCATGCTCTTAAATATTTCTGGGAAGAAGTAATCAGTCTCTTTTCTCTTTAAACGGTACAATTAGAGGCACATCAACAACCAACCTGACAACAACCATAATACTGTTCTCAAAAAACAAAAAACATAAACACCAAATCCACAAAGCCCAGCAGATGTTACAATGTGATTTATCACAATGATAAATAAGCCTCTATATATTAATGTATTTGATATATTTTTTTTCTTTTCAGATACTGAAGGTTCTGGTGCCAGAAATCGACTTGATGCAGTGTTGCAGGGTCTGGTGGAGAAAAGTGACAGTGAGAGGTCAGTGTCCCAGCATTAAATGCACCACATTTGTTTCTGATCCTGTTCTTATTTCCCTTGATTTTATTAGCCAGTCAGTAGCCTGGCCTTTCGTGGCATCAAATTCCAGATTATACTATGCAGACTGGATATACAAAAGAACATAGAGTGTGTGGAAAAAGTACATTGCCATACAATCTCATGATTTTAAAATAAGGAAAACACTTAAACAAGAAATTATGGGTATTTGGTAGATGGTGTCTTGGTATGGCTATTACTGAACAATGCCTGATACGTGAAGCTCTTACAAAAATCATCAGTTAACATTTTAGGTGGGCCCCATTTGAGCAGCGTTGAGCAACTTTGGTGGAAGCGGTCTGATGAATGTGATATCAGGCTCTTGCAATAGGAAAGGTTAAGAGTGACTTTCTGTTGATAAAGTGGAACCATTGCAAACTTTAAAATATCCTTTTAACTTAAGGTGTCTGGTCATATACTGTTTTTTCTATATTATTAGCATGACAGCATGGCTAAACTAACCATATTTCATTTTTTTCTACTGTAGTTTCTTTTTCATGATACTTCCAAGATTAAGCTTAAGCTCAAGCTTGGACTTAAGGGAAAGGCTGTCTTATTTAAAGGGGAAGTAAGGGAAAGTAAACCAAACTTTTCATTAATCCTGTTTCATGGAACAGGAGCCAGACATCTTTACTTAAAAAAAAATGTGCTGTATGCAGGGTCACACTATTCAGACATCTACTTGGATTATTAATTTAGTAGAGATAAACGTTCTATAATGTCTTTTACCTTGATGTTGTGAGTCTTCTTTTAGTAGATTACAGCTGATAGCTTCTCGCTGCCTCCATAAAAGACACTGAATGACAGCACTGACTGCAGTAACCAGCATGTATCAGTGGGGTAATTTTGACAAAGTCCTGAAATAATATAAACTGTGACCCTCAGCTGAGACGAAGTCGGTCCATATGGTCAGATGCTCTCCAAGAATAACTAAGAAACGGGGCTGCCATAAATTGGATGCTGCTGGAACACCAGTGTCACTGTCAAGCAAATTTTGTACCACCAAGGTTTTAGAGGCTGCTCCAAAAAGCCCCTGCTCCGAAATCAACACTTCAGCACAACTGAAATTTGTAGCTGATTTTCACATGGATAAAGAAAAAGCCTTTTGTCAGAAAGTTTAATGGTCAGATTAGACGATGATGAGGTGTTTAACCACAGTGACCAGAGGTGCACTATATTGCCGAAGGTATTCACTCACCCATCAAAATAATTAATGTGTTCCAATCACTTCCATGGCCACAGGTATATTACTTCAAGCACCTAGGCATGCAGATCGCTTCTACAATCATTTGTGAAAGAATAGGTCACTCTCAGGAGCTCAGTGAATTCCAGCATGGTACAGTGTTAGGATGCCAACTGTGCAACAGGTCCAGTCGTGAAATTTCCTCGCTACTAAATATTCCAGTCAACTGTCAGTGGTATTGTAACAAAGTGGAAGCAATTGTGAATGACAGCAGCTCAGCCACAAAGTGGTGCCTCATAAACTGACGGAGTGTGGTCAGCAGATGCTGAGGCACATACTGAGCAGAGGCCACCGACTTTCTGCACAGTCAATTGCTACAGACCTCCAAACTTCATGTGGCCTTCAGATTAGCTCAAGAACAGCGTAGAGAGCTTCATGGAATGGGTTTCCATGACCGAGCAGCTGCATCCAAGCCATACACCACCAAGTCCAATGCAAAGGGTCAGATCTGAATGCTTCAGCATACCAAGAGATTTGGGATAATTTCATGCTCTCAACTTTGCATAAGCAGTTTGGAGATGGTCTCTTCCTGTTCCAACAATACTGTGAACCTGTGCACAAAGCAAGGTCTTTAAAGACATGCATGGGCGAGTTTGGTGTGGAAGAACTTTTCTGACCTCAACCCGATAGACACCTTTGGGATGAATTAGAGAGGAAGAGAGGAGACGGCGAGGCCTTCTCGTCCAACATCAGTGTCTTACCATGCTTCTGGAAGAATGGTCTAAAATTCCTAAACCTTGTGGAGAGCTTGCTCAGAAGAGTTGAAGCTGTTATAGCAGCAAAGGGTGGGCCGATGTCATATTAAACCCTACGGATTAAGAATGGGATGTCACTTTAGCTCATATGTGTGTAAAGGCAGGTGAGCAAATACTTTTGTCAATATAGTGTATATTTACGCAGTAACATGCTGTATGAGTGATTGAGTACGCTGGTCTAAGTTCAAGTGTTCTGTTTGTGTTGCTTTGTTTGGCGACTTCTTGGCCTTTTTACAACTCTTTTTTGTTGTGTTTTATAGATTTTACCATTGTGATACGATAGACTTGGGTCTGTTTCCATTTACACCAAACTTCGTGTTATATCACCTGTCGGAGGAACGGATCTGCGTTGTAACCCCCTGTATATATAATTTTGACACTGGAATTTTCAAGAAACCCACAGAAATACAAAACTGGATTTTTTTTTGTAATAAAGATGTATGGTGTTTGGTCATTCTGTCACAGTTTCAGAAATCACTTGACACCCAGTTTTGATATGATTGTGTTATGAGGCTATGCAGACTTTTGGCTTCGACTGCATGACTGAACTGTTGATCTAGTGATCGATTGTAGTAATGAAATTACTTGCAGCTGTTAAAGACACTCCTCGGAAATGTGGTTTTCGTAGAAAAGCTAAATGTTGTAACATGATCTTATTAGTAACCTCAACTCATTCTACTTTTTCTTGGCAAGGGATCAGAATGAAGAAGATACTGTTAAAATTGTTGCTGACTCCTTGGGAAAGTATGTCCTTCTACTTTTTTTTTAAAAATTTATTTAAAAAATTGTTTTGCTGACATAAGGAAGATTACAAGGCCTCCTTCACAATATCCTTATGCATGCAATTACAAAGCTTGATTAATTAGTCTGATAATATGTGGGGCATCATCTCCTCATAGACACTCATTCTGTTTGAGGAAAGAGTTTAAGAAAATAATATGTCATTTACTGTTTTCTCCTTTTAGGGACTTATCCCCATCCTCTGCTGGGAAAAGGTATGCAAGTCTGATATTATAAAGCCTTTTGACCATTTGTTAATTTGTTTTTATGTGGTTTAGGAAACAGGAAGCCTTTTCTAAATAAGGAATGTCCACACATGCCTTTGTATATTGTGACATTTTTCTAGATGCAGGCTTTTTTTCAGGCTTTTGTTCATTGGAAAACCAGAGAACATTTGCTGTATAAATTGTTTTAAGTCCATTAGTGATGAAGTACCACAAAGAATGTGCATCCAAGCAAAATGAACTGCAGTGACAGTGTAGAAATGTGTGTTTTGTGTAAAACACATTAAACCACACAGTTTGGCCCAGTTTTAGGGCTTTCCTTTGTAAAGGAAGCAAATACAGTAAATGACCAGTAGATCATATCTTTCTGCCCTGCAGGCCTTCGTCTCGTTTCCCACAACACCGCAGAAAGAAGCGCAAGGAGATGGATGATGGCTTATCTGAGACCAATCAGCACAAACAAAGTATGGATCTCATCCAAAATGTGTTATTTCACTGATATTCTTTTTTTGCTGGGAAAATATAAACTATTCAGATCATTTTTGAGGTTTTATGTAAAAAGCTACAATAAATGTTGCTGTTCAGTGTGGGTTTTCTTTTATTCCATTTTAACATCCTTTATTAAACAGTAGATTATTATGTAACTTCCCCTAAGAATCAGCAGTGTGTGGCAAACCACTTCCCATCAAAGTCAGCATGTTTTTTGTGTAAATGAAAGATAAAAGCTGATTAATTGTATTTTGAACCAACTTTTGGGTCGGGTTGTTATCTTGAAAGGGTACCTTATTTTAAGCTTATCTGAAGACTGTCAGTAATATCTCAGTTATCTCTGGTTGCTTTTAGATGCGTACATCATCAAGCTCTTTGACCGCAGCGTGGATTTAGCCCAGTTTAATTCTGGGACCTCGCTCTATCCCATCTGCAGAGCCTGGATGAGGAACAACCCTTCTTTCAGAGAAAGAGCTGCTGCCAGCCCACCTCACAACATGGGAGAGGAAGAGGTCAAATATAGCAGGATTGATCCTTTCTCACTGTTTCCTCACTGTTTAATAATAAGAGCTTGCTTGCCAAATATGTATTTGAGTGATGGGATCAGTAAATACTGTGCCTGTGCCACTTTAAAAAAACTGGACGCAAAAGAAGTTTCAGGGATTTGTTTGAGAGAATTTGGGTTTGTTAACTACACTAGCTTCATAAGTCCTAAACTAAGAAAAGGTCAATTTGGACACTGACCAGTTACATCTGAAGTTAATGGACAATTGTCCTTACCAGGAACATTGTTTATACCAGACAGAGTTTAACATTTGTGTGGCTCTGGAAACCCTGTACTAAATAGAAATAAAAATAGAATATAATAAAGCAAAACCCATTTGTATAGACGAAGACAGCTTGAGAAGGCTTCTGTGTTTCTTTTCAGGGAATAGTACCAGTAATGGTCTTTTAAAAAGCAGCCATTGACCTTGGCTTGTATTGTTAAAGTAGAACTGCTGACTTAATTTGGCACCACTGTCAAATATTCGCAGTGTGTCACTTTTGATAAGGTCACTCTCTTTTATTTAAATCTTCGTTCTGTGCCTGTGCTTTGGGGTGAGATTTTTCGTACTATTTCTCTAGTTTACAAAGAGAAATGATATGCTGAATTAATTATTTCTCCTCTTTCTTTAGGTAGCAGACATGCTGAATGGAAAAGGTCAAAATGTATACCACCTTCCACCCCCTGTTTCTTCTCCAGTTAGTGAGTCTGGAGATCCTCTAAACCTGAGGATTCCACCTGTAGAGAAACCCACAGTAAACCAGGTGAACTTCAAATGCTGTTTAGCACCTGAGGAACAGACAAGGAATGATTTTCTTCTTTCCCAAATGCCTTCTTTCGTTTAGCACTGGAGCGACAAAGCTAACTTAGCCAAAATGCACTAGAAGTCAGTAGTCACCCAATGTTTATTAATATTTGCATTTTCCTATTGAAGTACATTATGTAATGTAGTATTATTATGATTATTATTATTGTTACTAATAATTTAATAATTTAACAGTTATTTAGTCATTAAATAATTGTTTACTAATAATATTCTTGATATCAATCATATTTCACAGTGATATTTTTTCTTTAGTCCACAGACAGTACATCAGGAGCTGCTTCTCTCATGTTTAACCACATGAAGCGCTGGAAGAAAATTAGACAGAAGTAAGACTATTCACTGTTTCTGTGAGGGGTTTTTTTGTACAGTACTGTGCATAAGTCTGGAGTCACCTGTTGTTTCTTTCTGTTTTGCATTGATTCACCTTGTTGGTGAATAGAATCATCTTATTGGTGCAAAAATGCTGTTTCCTGCCAGTCAAACTGTCTTTGGCATATTGTAGTAGATTAAATATAAGAAATTTTGAACAGATCTTTTACTTTAACAAGCCTCAAAGTGCCTAAAGATACAAAGTGCCAAGATAAAGGTACTAATCACTGCCTGATCATCTGAGATCGTCTGTACCTGTTTCTTCAGGAATCCTGGAGAACTGTTCCTCAAGACTACATAAAAAATACAAGAAACTCTGAATCTTTGGATGCAAAATATGAAGAAATGAGCAGTGGCTCAAGACTTTTGCACAGTAATAATTATTTAGTGATTAAGAAGCTGTTTTACTTAGTTGACCACCAATTTTTTGATTTAGTCATTTTTTTAATCAATTTGACATGTTTCTATTTAGGTGGAAAGAGGCTTCTAACAAGAACCAGCTGCGTTATAGTGAGAGCATCAAGATCCTGAAAGAAATGTATGAGCGCTAGCAGACCCTCACAGTCTGAATCAGGAGACAGAAACGGACAAATGGCCTCCAGTTCGGAAGTGTGGATATTGGACTGAGTGTTCAGCAATTTCAGTTAAAGAAGAAATTGTCTGAAAACCCCAGTTTTTAAGTGCAGGTTCTGACCTGCTTTCAGTTGTTTGAGTGTCAGAACTTCTGTTTTTATGCGTCACTCAAGCACACTCAAAAACCAGGCAAATACTTTTAATATGGGGGGAAATAAACACTTTTTAAATGTACTTTTTTATATGTCTTTCACCCTTGTTTGAACATGTGATTCAGCTGGGGGGTTTGGAGTGTGCAGAAAACTATAAATATAGTTTTAAAATAAAATAGAAAGATGGTGCTATATGTTTTTGTTTTTGGGAAAGAGTGGAATTCAGAGCGGTTTAAAATGAAATGAAGATGTGATATAGGACCTTTTAATATGTTAAATCCCAATCAGGAACTTCTAATACCGTCTTGAGGTGTAGCTGTGCAAGACTGCTTGGTAAGAAAAATATACAGTGGTGAGAAAAAATTGTCACACAAAATAGTTTTAGGTCTTTATACCAAATGAACTATAAGACCGTGAAAACATCAATTATCACAGTTTTGTAACACTCATAGCCAGACACTTCCTGATCAGTCTTTCACATTGCAGTGAATTGCTGCAGATGAAGAGAGAGCAGTAATCTGAAATGAGGTTTAACAGTTTAAATGTGGCTAAAAAGTGAACAGTAAGTGTACAGTGTTATCACTTTGTGTGACAAACACACCCTAATGTTGCACAACCAAATGATAGCTGCTCCAGTGCATCCGTGGTCAGATGGACAATTAGACTAGAAAGAGTAAGTGTACCTAATAAATTATTGTTACTTTAAGTGGTTATAGTTAGTTTATTGTTTAAACCACGGGAGCTGTGTGTGTGTGTTTCTTTACAGTGGCTGGAGTTGTGTGAAATGAATGGGAGGGTTTTCTGACTGCAATGTAACAACTCATGGGTTGCAGTTCTGGAAATTATTGCCTATATATCAGGCAAAAAAACCTTTGAGTTTAGAGTATGTGTTTCGTGTGGTGTTGATACAATATATCTATATCCATATTTGCATGTCAAAAATCTTCAGGCCCACACATCCCATTTTAAAAAGTATTGTTTAAAGAACCTTAAATGTGTTAAATGCTTTTAGCGAAACCAAAATGGGTTCTTCTTTGGAAATGCTCGAGAGAACCCCTTTAAGTGTCAGTAAGTTTAAGAGAAAATTTCACTGAAGGCCTTTCAGTACTAAAAACCTCAGTTGTACTTCTTGATTGAGCCTTTGAAGATCAGAGGAAGGTCTGAGTAATGATCAAATACTTTTATCTGGCTGATTCTCTCTGCAAAAAAAGATTGCTAATAATAATCAGAGGTGTCCTTATTTTCAAAAATGAAAAAAGAGTTATCATCTCATTTAGGAACATATTTTATTCATTTTGAAGCATGCATCAGTGATTCCTATTCTTATACAACTTGTATAGATGCTTTTGCAGACCTCAGATTCATAGATACAGCCCAGTTACTGTAATGTATATAATATTTAAACTGAATAGAAAATAATTTTAAAGCTGAAGTTTAAAGATGCAAATGCCTTTGATAATACCACTACACAAGATGCAGAAAAATGTGCAAAAGCTACAGAAGATGTAAGTAAACCGAATGATGTACAGCAACTTAAATCAGCTGTGGCCCTCTAAAGATTTTGCTTGAACATTTTAAGATGAACCCAGAATTCTCTTTATGGAGATTATTTAGATGCAAGGATGCTTGAAAGGTTAGACTGCTGGGTGTCATCTTTCTCAGAAACGGTTTGCGAATGGCCCTGGCGATGGCTCAAGGAATATCGGGAAGAGAACAGGGCCAGATGCTCCTCAGCGAAGGCACTTTCAAACACCGACACCAAGGACTTCCTGAGCTTTGTCTTAAATTCCTGACACATGAACACATACAGAAAGGGATTCAGGCAACTGTTGAAGTAGGCGAGGTTACCGACAAGGTTTATCAGCATGGGTAGAATTTGGTAGAAGTCACCAAAGTTGGCATTTGGATTTCTCATGCTTGTTTCATGTGCCCACAAGTCAAGAAACCGGAATATGTGGAAGGGCAACCAGCAGATGAAGAAGGCCAGGATCACAACCAGGATTGTTTTAAAGGGTTTCATCGTCTTTTGATGGAGACGTTTGACTCGTATACCAATGGCCACATAACAAGCTGTGATGATCATCAGGGGAATGAGGAAACCCAGAATGAAACGAAAAACAATCTGAAATTTGTACGTTTCTAAGCTAATATCTTGGTTGCAAGATATCACATTGGTTCCGTTTATGATCTCGGTTCTTCTGTGGGTGGCGTAAGGAAGGCTGCAGGTAAGTGATGTAAACCAAATGAAGAAGCAGGTGATCCGAGCTTTCAAAAGGCTCCTCTTGTTCTGGGCCCACACAACCAGCCACGTGGACAGACAGCGGTCCAGACTGATGGCTGTAAGCAGGAAGACACTGGAAAACATGTTGACCATGAAAAGGAAGTTGTAAAACTTGCACATGAAGTCACCAAAGGGCCAGTCATGATTTCTGGAGACTTGAACGATACCAAAGAGGAGGAAAAAAGTAAAAAGAAAGTCAGCCACTGCTAGGTTGAGAAACCAAACAGTGTTGACTGTTTTCTTCATTTTGCAACCAGCTACAAAAATGACCAGTCCGTTCCCAACCACGCCAAGGACACAAACCACAGTCTGGAGAAATATAGTGAAGATCTGCAGGTGATGCACTGCAGGTTTACTCTCAGGACTGCTGGATGAAGTTGGAACCACAGTTTCATCTGTAAATGATAAGAAGTTATGTAGGTTATTATATAGAGTATGTATGCTTGACCATTACACCAACAGGGTCAATAATGACATTGCATTCAAGTACATAGACCCCACTGGGCTACCACCACTTGAAGTGTGAAAAACCACACCTGGCTGTAATGATGTTTTTGAATTTTGACAGAAATTAACTTTCAAAACACAAGTGAAAAGAAGTGACAGCGATCACGTTCCAGTTGGCAGCCTCTAGAGGCCTTCGGATTAGAAATATTGGGACTTCTATGTTGATGCTGGGTGTGGTCTAATCTCTGGTTGGCTTTAGGTAGAAGGGTTTTCAGGCAGAGAGGGATTAATTATGTTTGCTTGGTCATTGCTCTTTGGTTTGTGCACGTTTGTATAAAACTTTGTCAGTCCACCCTCATGCTACCCTCGGTTTATGTTCCTCTGGTTTTGCTTTTGTTCCTCTGGCCAGGGGCGTCGTAGTTGGGGGAAAAGTGGGACTAAATTACCCGGGCCCCAAGTGGGGGGAGGGCCCCTGAGGAGT